>JARKIF010000371.1:0-23960 GCA_029378245.1 Roridomyces roridus | reverse complement strand
TTGGTGCCTCTTTTTTTTTATGCAGATCCACGTACCGCTGCGAGTTTGGGCGTGAAGGTCTGGTCGCGTGCTGGGCCTAATGTACTGCACACGAGGGTCATTGCAAACTATCAGCGCAAGTTAATCGATGGGCTCGTGTCAGACAGATGGGAACACACATGGGCGACGACGAGGAGCGAAATGAATGAGATCGTAAATCGGTTTCTGGAGCTAAAAGGACGATTATGAGATGGACGGAATATTTTGTATATATTGCCCACATTGTGTAGTAACGATGCTGAGAAGAATAAATCGTTTGGCAGGAGTATCACAACACCTACTCACCAGCAGGAAACTCTGCTCCATGACCGCAGAGATGGCGGTTAATCAACAAAACGACTATGGCCGTCTCCGACTGGGGCACCCGATCCACCACAGTATCGTAGAAATTGACGCAGACCGCAACACTCCCGATAACATCGTTGAGGATCAAGAGATACGCGCCATATTGGTATACATGCTTGAGCTTCCACTGGGGCATGAAACGCGAAGAGCAAAAACTCTCCGGTGCAAAAGACGAGGTTTAGCCACGTCCCTGCCAACAAGCACCTGGGCGTCAATTGGGGTTAGATTCCGGGAGATGGAGCTGGTAGACGGACCCCAGCCACAGTCGCTCTTCCGAGAGGCTGTCGAGCGCGCTCATAAGAACATCCAAACGGCCAGCGTCGAGGACGCCGCGGGTGGGTTAGGACAAGAGGCAAGAGGGTGTGCTCGCTTGCGGCGGGCATCACGCATGTCCGGCGTCCGCATTTTTCGTGATCGGCGATCTTTTCGCGGCACGCAAAAACAGTTTACCCGGATGAGAGGCGCCCACAGATGACGCGATGACGTCCGACCTAGACACTAAGAAAACAGGTATGAAACTTCAAAGGCAGAAAAACAGTACTTGTGGCACCAGGTCGAGGAGCCGCACAACGTTGATCAAACAAGAGAAACAAAACCATCTGATCGTTTTGCACCCGCCTCAACTCCAACTCCGATATCGGACATTGATGGTAGCTACCGCTTTCTGCCACTCTTTCGCACAACCTCCAAAACCGTCCTCGCATCCTCCCTCCTCCTCCTCCTCCGGTTTGGCAACCTTATTAATGTCCCAAACGCCGGAACTTCGGCCCAAGACACGCACGGCATCGACCGTTGCTTCCACGCGTGATTCATACCCCGCCGGAGTACTACACATGGAAAGAGCGTCAAGTTCAAGCGCGTGAGCCGCCTCGTCGAGGATTACCGCCCTTGAAACGAATTACTTTGTGAACGAGCAAAACAAAGAAAAGAAACCAACCTATCTTCAGAATCAACTGCAACTCCCAACTGAACCCACGTCTCCTCAACATCAGACCCATGCAAGAACACCTTGTGCAGCATTTTGCGGATGGAAGTGTAAGCCGTATGTCGCGAAGCTGGGTCGATCTTTTGCGAGAAGGATACGTCGAGTTGGACTTCTGCATCGGGGAGGTCGATTGGTGAAGCTAATTCGTTCGTCAGTGCGGAGAACGAGAGAAAAGTGAAAGAACCCACAAGGCCAATCGTTTCTCAATTGGTCCGTTTCTTCTTCATCCTCCTCCTCGGGCTCAACAAGCGACGGTTCCCTTTCTACAACTTCCAACTCCCCCTCCGAATCAGACTCCACCTCCCCCTCAGTAGTAAGAACAGGTGTCCTAAACGGAGTCTTGAACGGCTTCTTGAGATTCCCTACACTCTGGAACGGCTTCGTAACTCAAACACGCCAGCCCATCAGCCCAAAAACACCAACCTCTCAAATGAATAAACACATACCAAGAGACTTCCCAAACGACGGCGTCCCCGACGAACCAGCGCTCTTGGTCTTCTTGAAAAACCCCGCCCGATCGCCTGCATCCGACCTCGTCCTTTTGTTATATTATTACCAACCGCGTTATTCCTAAAATCCTTCCGCCAGACCGCATCGTTGTTGTTGTTGAAGCTGCTCGAATTAGCCCGACTCGGTCCAGCACGCGGCCGCTCATCGTCATCGTCATACTCCCGGGCGGGGTAAGCGGAAACCTGCGTCCCCGCATGCTCCTCAGAAGAAAGGCTCTTATGCCGGCGCTTCGTCTTGTCGGGGTAACTGCAGATCTAGATTCGAACTTAGAACGGCGACCATTTGAGTGCAGTGGAGGAGAAAAACGCACGTCACACATGTTGTTACAATATTTCTTGACAAGTTCTCATCCTTGAGTCAATCGGTCACCGAAAGAACGGCAAATCGCCCTGCTCACCGGTCAAAAAAACCTCTTAGCGTTGGATGAGGGAACTCACCACATGTCGGCATATTTCGGTACCTCTCGGCGAACTGGACCAAACTGTTTATTTTGTCAGCTAGTTGAAAGCCAAAACGAATCCAAGACTCACCGATGTAAGACTATCAACCGCCCTTTGACTTGGCGCCGGCCCAGCCGCTTTGTCCGCCGCATTGACGCGTTTAGTATGCGAACCGTTCACCCAGCGCTTCACGCGGATGACGTCTTCGCGGGCTATGCAGTCTGGATCGGCTCGTGTAGCTGGATTAAAGAGAATGCGACTGACAGTAGTACAAGACGCATTTCGCCGGCTAAAAGGAAGATAAGAAGGACCACGGAGTCAAAGAGGAGGTAGCCCACAGATCCGTCTCGACCAGCGCGTCCTGGTTGAATTGAATAGGTGTATTTGAAGAAGTGGACATATCCTTACCGGTTTCCTGATAGTACCCTGAGAGGTTGGGTCAGTGTACAGTCGGCGACTAGTCCCCGCCACGTACCTTCCAAACTCTTCGGCAAATCATAATGAATGATATACCGAACATCGGCCTGGCATTCCGGTAAGAGAGGAAAACAAGAATGAAATGCGCACCTTATCAATCCCTAACCCAAAGGCAATCGTCGCACACACAACGTCGACGCCCCCCTTCCCATCGCCGCCCCTCGTCCAATCTTTGAGCGTTCGGTCAAGGGTCGCCGGGCTGTTCGAGTCTGAGACAACTATTTTTGTTCAAAGGGGACTCACGGCAAACCACGATGATACGGCCTCGAATTCAACCCCTTGCCTCTGAGGTACCCGGAAAGCTCGTCGCACGACGCGCGTGTCCTACAATAGACGATACCAGAAGAGGGACGCTCCCTTCTTTCATACAAAGTGAATATATAGTCCGCGATGTCAGCCATCTGCGACATGGGGTTGGGCGTGGATAGGTATCGGACCTACAATCGGTTTACCCACAAAGTCGGGAAGGTCGGGAACGAACGTACTTCATAGAATAGATTAGCCCGGTTGAAGGGATGTACCACCTTGACGAGATATTTCCCTTGTATTCCGAGGGATTGGATGATGTCCTGCTGTACCCTGCATCTGTAATAAGTCAACTTGAACATCAATTATATGGACGCACGCAGGGGTAGCTGTTGCAGTCAAAGCCATGATCGCAACATCCGGAAACTTTTGTCGAAAGATACCAAGACGACGATACTCTGCGCGAAAGTCGTGGCCCCATTCCTGCATATCGAGCTCAGGAGTGGATCAGGAACAGATTGTTGGACGCACAGAAATGCAATGGGCCTGAAATTCGGTGTCAAAGGAGCGAACTAAAAGAAAGTCGACGCACCTCGTCGACAACGAGCCGGTTCAGCTCATGCTGCTCGTATAGAGTTGACATGATACCCATGAAATCTGGCGTGCAGAGCTTCTCCGGTGTAACTGGAGCCGATGAGCGGAAACACTCGACGAGGGCGGAAAGTTTTACTGTAGAGAAGACGGTTGACTGGATGTCCGGATGCTAAATCTCGGACAATCTGGGGAGAAGGATCCAAATTATGGTCAAGAAACAAAAAAGACACCCACAATCTTCTTCTCTGAAGGCGAAGTCTCTGATGTAAATGACGCCACGGTGACATTCTTTTCGCGGAGACCAGCGACTCTGTACAATTCATGTGAGTAATAGAGCGCAAGATGAGGTAGCGTACGGTTTTCATCAAGGCTACGAGTCGATGAGTCACCACGCGAAACGAGAATACTCCACGAACCGAGAAGAGGCGAGACCACGATGGTTACGCCGTGCTGTCAGTGCGTCAGGGGAGGAAACAAGAACGAGTAAGGGACACACCGTTTCAGCGACGGCCGGAACTTGAAAGCAAAGACTCTGTGGAGCCTCAGTGGTGAGATGGCTGCAAAGCCAAGTGTATCCACCTTGCCCATCCCAGTCGGGGCGAGCACGAATATATCCGCTCCTGGAACGTGTCAATGGATGAGGACGCGTGAGTTCAGAGCTGACGCACCTCTACAGCAGCGTCGACAATCTCTTGCTTCCCTTTATACCCCGCGTGGCCGAATGCTGTGAGGTGGTGCGTTAGGAGGACGCTACCAGAGACGCGAAATGCGACCGACTCTTTGTCAAAATACTGGAGAATCTCGTGACAGGTCAGGAGAAGGGATGCGACTTCCCACTCACTGATGACAGTCTACCAATCCGCTGCCTGCGCGTCTCAATCGGGGCTTGGATGCAGAGTGGCTCGGGCCCGGGAGGTTGGTGTAGGTCACCGCAGGAGGAGTGTGGAGAACGGAAAGAGCTGCCGTCTGCCACTGTGTGTCTGTGTGAGGTCGAGGACATCGCAGTCCGAGTCCCAGTCCATCGTCGACGCGCGTAAGTAAAGGAGATGGCGATCACTGTACACGTCAACACTCGTCAACACTGCCGTGACTCGGGCCCGACGCGTCTCTCCCAACCTCGGACTTATCGCGGAGGCTGGCGTGCATGAAACGCTAGGGCAAAAATTCGCAGTCGCAATTTTTGCCCCACCCAATATATTCATATCTCTTAGCCGTCATGCCATGACAAGTAGAAAGCCTTTGATTATTAGACAAAGCTCGGACGCCCTGGCCAATCATGTCCAGAATCGTCGTCGCGTCCAAGAACGAGGGTGTACTATCCGGAACATGTTCAGCTCATGCAGATAGCTCGGAATGAATATTATGATCTATACAGTGGTGCGTATGATGATGGTACAAATTGAATTAAGGTCCGTCTCTGCCTATTTTACTGCTCAGAAATCGTTGTTGTTGTTGTCAAAGTCGCCGCGCTGGTAGAAATGTGAGCTTTGGAGAAAAGGTGCATCAAGGAAACATACCTTGCGCTCCTGTCCACGCTCCTGCATTGTCGGGTTCTTCATGACCTTGCCGGCGAGCTTCTCGGCACCACCATGGGTGGTTAGAATGAGAAAATTGAAGCAGAGCCAAGGGAGACGAACCCATCAACTTGTCGCCCATAGACGGCTTGTGGCCCGACTCGAACTCGTTCCCGGTGTTGTTGTTATTCCAATTCCCCTGACGACCGCCGCCGATGCCCATGCCACCGCCCGAGGACAATTCGTTGTCGCGCATGTTGCCTGCACCGTAGGTCTCCATGCCGGGACCGGTTCCAGTGCCAGTGCCAAAGGTCGAGTCGGTGCCACGGCCACTGCCGTAGGAGTCACCCATGCCGGTGCTGCCCATGCCGCCGCCGGTGGTACCCATGCCATGCGCAGTTGTGTTGTCCATGCCGCCAGTTGTGTTGTCCATGCCGCCAGTCGTACCCATGCCCATGCCTGAGCCGTAGGTGTCGCCGGCTTGGTTAAAGTCTGGTTTAAATGAATGAGGTGAAGGAAGAGAGAGATAAGGAAGAGGAGCACCACCAGTACCGCGGCCTTGACTGAAGCCAGAGTCGTTCATGGCGTTGGTGTTGTCGAAGGCGTTGCCGCCGGTCGAGCCAAAGTCGTTTGTGTTGTTGTTGTTGTTGTTTTCGAAAGACATGGTTGTGTGGATGAAGTGCAGATGCGATGGATTCAACTGGCATTTCGCCCCGCTTTTGAATCGTTTCGAGTGAGTGATGTAACCGTGGAGAAGTTGGTTTTGGGGGTCGCGGGTCATGATGACCGCACCAATTCATGCCGTGGAGTGCGCCGAACACGATCACGTGTGCGCGGACGCAATTCGAGTCACCACCACCAAAAACAAACGCACCTTGACTCTTACCACCATGTCACCCACTGTCCACCCAATCGACTTTTCCTCAACCCCCTCAGCTCATCCTACACCGGCTTCTTCGCAACAGTAATCGACGACCTCCTCACCCCAGCCGAATGCGACGCCCTCTCGAAATCGCTGTCAAGGACACAGGGGACGAAGCCTGGCGCCCTGCAGGCCTCATGGCACACGCCGATAAAGAAACTGTCCACGCCGACTTTCGCAACAGCGACCGCATCCTCCTCATGGACCATTCGGCTCGGAGATGCTGTACAACGCCTGCGCGCCGTTTGAGATCCACGAGATCAAGCCAGATGGACCGTGGGCGCTCGTCACCGGCAAGGCGGGGCGCGGGAGGCAGAATCCTACGTGGCGGTTGGCACGCGTCAACCCCCGGCTCAGCTTCCTGCGATATGGACCGGGCAGTATTTAAAGCCGCATTGTGATGGGTTAAATACACTCGAGGAGCAGAAGAGTTTCGTGACGCTTCACATATACCCCATCACGCTCGCGCTTACGGGCGGCGCACTCGATTCTGGACGCCGGAATAAGAAGCATTATTTGGACGTCGAGCCAAAAGTTGGGAGGTGCTTGGTTTTTCAGCAGAGAATGCTCGTGCATAGTGGGGAAGAGGTCACGGGTGGTTTCAAGTACACGTTGAGGAGCGATTTCATGTTCGAGCAGGTGTAGGGTTTGGGGGCGCGGTTCCGAAAATGAACTACTTGGACTTGTGCGAGTGCAAATGACGTTAACAGGAAGAAAAGATCGTAACATAACTGAGGGCCTGAGGCTGAGGAACCTATCCAGCGAGCAAGGTCTCCATGGTCCTCTCGATTGGCTGGTCTCTAAGCTCGATATAAATTGGTCCTGAGAAACAGGCAGCAAGAAAGGGCTTCCAAGACCGACGACCGGAACGGCATAGAGACAAGCGGCGAAGAGGATAGGTGAGCCCAGTCTAGATTGAGAGACGCAGCCGTTGATTCGGGCTAGCACGTAGAGTCGAGACCTCGGGGAAATACATCACAACGCCGTTGGAGACCAGGTTCGAGTGAGCCGAGTGCGACCCGAGCGTGGAGATGGTGGTGGTACGGAAGCAAGAAAGGTTTGATCAAACTCCGACTTGATATTGATTGGCGGCTCGGCCCCACGGCCCGGTCTTTAGCACGTGAGGCTGGTTCAACTTGAACAAAGATCGGACTGGCTCGAGGGGAAAACACATTTACGTGCATAGTGGGGAAGAGGTCACGGGTGGTTTCAAGTACACGTTGAGAAGCGATTTCATGTTCGAGCAGGTGTAGTAAAATGCGTTGGGACGGGGCGGTTCCGAAGAACGAACGAGCACCTGTGTGAAGGGAAGCAAGAAGGAAAGGAGTGGTAAAAGATTACGGAAAACGGACTGGTAATGAGTCTGACTCGGTCTGGCTGGTCTTGAAGCTCGATTTGTTCGGAGCAAAAAGCAACCGGAACAGCATCAAAAGTGGCGTTCGAAGAGCATAGATGAGCCCAGTCTTGACTGAAAGACGCAGTCGTTGATTCAGACAGCACGTAGAGACTGTAGTCGAGACCTCGCGGAGATAACAACGCAATAAACACTGGCCCCATTGTCCTTGGGAGTCAAGCTTGAGTGAACCGAGTGCGACCAGGTGCGACCCGAGCGTGGAGATGGTGGTGGTACGAAAGCAAGAAGGCCTTGATGGAACTCCGACCGATAGCTTCAACATACTGATTGGCGACTCGACCCCACGGCCCGGCTTCTAGCACGTGAGGCTGGTTCAACTTATTGCTCGGACTGGCTCGAGAGAAACATATATTCATAAGTATGTGGACGGAATATTCTTGGTACTGAGATGTAAGGGCCTGCCGAGCGCTTCTCAGCGCTCTGCTGCAAGTGGCTTCGAGCAAATCATCCTAATATTGGAACCGGCGTACGCATCAATCGCCCTTTGCTTCCGTACCACCATCATGATCTCGGCCTCTCGCTTTGCTAGCTGCTTACGGTACCTATACGGACTTCTGTGCATTTGAAGAAGGACAGAAGCACACCCTCCCTTGTCTCTTCTGGGTCGCTCTACCCTCGAATGCTTTCACACCTCCGGAGCACTTTTTGTACCAACTGAGACTGGAAATGCTGAGTTTACAATACACTCCTACTACCGCGGAGAACAAGTACTTGTCAAACCTCCCCTTCAACTCGGCGCTTAGACTCGGCATACTCAGTTTCCCGGTCCTGCTCAATTCCAACTCGTCAGAGAAGAAATAGAGTGGATTGTGCAAGGACTCAATACTGTACTATTTCGACCAAAGATTCAGTGACGCGTGACAGAGCCTTGTGAAATGAAGGATTTTGCACCCAGTGACGGGTGACATTCAAAATTTTCGCTTCGGCGATTCGGGAAACAGGGGTTTCCCATCAATTTCAGACGGAATGTATGATCCGACTGATGTCATCAGCCCATATAAGGAATTTTGATCTGATGGCCGCTCGGTGAATCTCTTATCTGGTGAACTTTGGCGGCGACGCGTGACACCCAGTGAAGGATTGGTTGAAATAGTACAGTAATTCACCTCTTCGGCTCCGGAAGCCTCACTACTGCCCGAATTCAAGCCCATCTGGCCCAGAACAACGTGCCGGCTTGCGGCACCCTATGGAGACTTGAGTGACGGCTGTTTTAACTCAAGGACACCAAACATACCTCCATTTCCTTCATCTCATTAAGTTCGGTGGTGGTGACAGCAGTTGATAACACCCTCGCACGTGCACCATTTGTGATCATAGATGGCGGTTCGGTCCAATTACTTGCGGGACCGGCGAACTGTAGATTGGAAATTGTCATTCCGCCTGAAACTTCATCTACACGGCCTCTGGAAAGCTGAAGCCTTGAGTTGAGGATGACCAGGACTGAGTTGGCATGGAGATATGGTAGCACCCCAGCTGATGTCTGATAGTATAGTTTGTCGGGTAGTGCAAGATAAAGTGCCAATGAAGCAAGTGTCATTAGGCCTAAAACCAGCATGAATACTCTATAGGTGGCAGCAGAGAAAAAGTATGCGCCAGTGAGTGACCCAGTACCGATGATCAACCAAACGAGCTTGGAAATCAATGCATGAGTTCGACGGAAGCCGGTGTCGGCTTTAGTCAACTGTAGGTATGCATATGAGCAAGAGATTGTCAAACAGTCGGAGGTTGTATACATAGTATGTCATGCAAACCGCAATTAGGATGTCGCACGTCGCAGTTGCTCCGAAGTAGATCTGAATTTGAAGCAATTGTAGGCTCCAGGTTGACCAGAAAAATGAAGTAGAAGGCTTACTTCTCCAACGATGGCGGTTCGGCGACTTCGCAACGAGAGTAAACTTTCGGCTGAACCGTGAACCGCAGTTGATCAGCATGTTGAGGGGAACAAGGATGCTCACCTTGAGAAATCCACACCGAAAGGGTGACACAAGCCGTAGTGCTGGTCAAGGAAATCTGCATCAGAAAATCAGAAGTGAATCTCGGGGAAAGAATACTAAGTAGTCGATGAACCCTACCACAAGAACCAAACTCGAAAGGACTCGGTTCCCGGACAGGATGTAGATTCGATGGGCATAAAATGTTTGAGATGCCAATCCGACTAAAGGTAGCAGCCCATCAGGACTCGGCATTGAAAAAAGAACAGCGAGAACAACGTACGAAGACCAGCTGCAAGTGGTCCTACGATCCAGGTGAGGCGAATTTTAAGCAGACTTGAGATGTCTGCGAAGCCTGGGCCGAATGTGTCGAAATATGAGTCCAAATCCACGATTTCGTCGAACAAGATAACACAGCATATTGCACAGACGAGGCCTTTGACGAACGACCTGTCCTTGGGGAAAGCTTGAAGATAAAAGTCTGTGCATAAAATGAATATATACCGATACAAAGACACAGAAGAGACGGACATAGCTGAACCGTTAAAGCGCCCAGAAGAGGCAGAGAGAGGATCTCGTCAATGATCTGGCGTAACTGAATGAAATGAAGGACGTATGGGGATGACGAAAAATTACAAGGGGTCCAGAACTGCCATTCGCTGAAGTGGGTCGACTTTCTCAAGACAAACATTTCAACCACATACAGTTCCACAACATTGAAAGGAGGACTGTTTGGGAGGGAATCCATCGCAGAAGTGCCCCCAATGAACCCAGCGGCCAACCCTTTAAGGGATGGAGAAGCCTCCTCCAAGTTTACGCCAATGATTATCCACAGAAATTGTTAGATCCAAGGGATGAACTTAGCTATGGTTCCGCCATTGCCACGCTTGCCCATGAAATCTGACTGAAAGAGACACTGTGGCTCCCATGATGCACGGATGACGACAATTCCATTGAGATGGCGCTGAGAATGAAGATATTTCCCACATGCCCGTCTCTCCGACTGGTAAGTTGCAATTGTTGTGGAGTAAGTATGACACCGGGTCTTTCCAGTATGTCCATGTCTTGCGATTCCAGAATGAATTTACTCCACTCGAAATACGGTCGGGATTCCCAAGACTGCTTCTCCCCAATTTCACGATTCGTCGCTCTCTGGGATGGTGGAACTTCCAGATAACACATGCCGAGTTCCAGGTAATAGAGTTCCAGGTAATCCTCGGAGCTTCCCATCGCGAGCATGCTGCATCCTGGGCCCTTCGCGAGGATGATCAGAGGCAGCATCAGCATGGTCTCGCACGCTCCGCAGACGAGTATGGTATTTCAAGGCGGGAGACTGACTTGCTCTAGGAATCCAACCCAATCCCGCCGTCTCCACTGTGCGCGTGTTGATCAAGATTCAACTCTTGCGATACTTCTGGCTTGGTCGCGAAATTAGGGTGCACCCATATAGAAGCAGCGAGGCCCTCACCCTGCGTACCAAATCAGAACCCATCCACCTGATCCTCACACCATCTCCACAGCTTTCCCGTCAACTCCGTGTTCCGAGCGCATTTACTTGGAATTTGCCGCCGGGCCTAGGAGGTTAGGTACTACGGGAGAAGAACAAGATGACCAGTTGTTTTCCTTGAGACCTGAGATTTAGCGGACACTGACCTCCCCATCCATCTCCAGCGCAGCCTCAGAACTTGTCGCAGCGTAAAGCGATGTGATGACACCGAGCGAAACGGGGTAGATGAGCATCTTGGTATACGCGTTTCTGGTGGGAGTTTTGAGGCGGACATATGAACTGAGCTTCAAGCACAAGCAGCAGTGGGAAAAAGAGCTGTTAAAATAGTCGCTCGCTTGCCAGTGCTGATGCTGGCCGGCACTTGATGCATTCTGAACCCAGGAAAGGCCGATCTGGGTCTTGCAAGAGACCAGCGGACGTTTGGAGATTGGTACAGCGTTCAGATAAGCACGCTTGACATTGAAGGAGATGAGCGAACTGAAGAGAACGCCCATCACGACTTCCCCTTTCGGCACGAACGCCCCTGAGTTGCCCACACAGTCATTACTCATTACTTGGATTGGAAATCGTGAGCTCTGGCTCCTCCATTTCCGCATAGTAATGCTGTCCTGTGGGTCTGGGGTTCAATCCAAACACTTTTACCCTGCATGTGGCGCCTTTTTGGTTGAAGACGGATCCAAAAAAAGCGGAACACCGAGACCCAAGTGCTCCGATAGTGCCCGCAACCCAACATCGGTGCCGCAATCTGTTCAGTTTTATCGTTCACCGGGCGGAAGTTTTCCTCTGGACCTATCGGTTGATCTCGGCTACTACGGTGTATTGGGGAAACAGGGACTTCATATTCAATGACATGGATATACACAGACACAAAACTACGAAAGAAGAACAAGAACGAGGACAAGACAGATCTTCATGTAAGTTGCAAAGGTCGACGCTTCTAATTATTCAAACCGACGTTACGGCTGAAGCACTGAAGACGAGTCAGCATCCTGAAACTCTTGACTGATGCGCTGAAAGAACCCACCTGAGTGTCGAAAACCAGAAAGGATTGTCTCGGTTTTGTTGATATCCTCCGTGAGCCGGCGCTGGCATTCAAGTTCCACAATGAGCTGTTGAGAACCTCCGGTCTCTTTTTCTCCCAGGTTATGATAAAGCGCACCTCCACAGCCGCCTTGATCCTCTTTGCATCCTTTGCGTAAATGGCGATATCCTTCGAGATGAGGCGGTATTTGTTCCACGTCCACATGGAGGTCGACTCCAGCATGCGGCATTTGACCATTGACACGCCTCTTTTCACCCTGCAAGGACAAAATGAGTTGAGCACTGACTTGAATCAAATTCAACTCACTCGAGGAGCCACATGGCGTACTCGCCGAGGGACAAGCAATCCTTCACCGTGCAGAACGACCTTGCCTGTCGGATTATTTCCTCGACATCCTTGATGCGGCGCTCGACGCATGCCAGTTGAACCGACGGGCGTTTAAGATGGAAGATGTGGATCATTGCTGAGCATACGAAGAAGGCGAGTAGGATGTAGCGCAGAGTGTTGTTTGGGATCAAGGAGACTGCGCCGAGAAGCAGGGAAGTTGTATCGTACATGCTGGGATACTGTTATGTTGGATAGCCCGGCCTGAATGTCTGCTTTATATCTCACTTAAAAGATTCTCCCTCTGCGGCTTGATGCGACATCTATCCCCTTGTCGGCTCCGAGATCTCCGAGCTAAAGAGAGAAGGATTGATATACTTGGCCGCCACTCACCGAGTGGCAGTGATGTAAGTAAGCGCCGGCGTTCCCACATTTAGAATATGCTGAACGAGGCTCTCGCGGGGAGCTCGGGCAGGGAGAACCATGTTCATTTCCATAGATCACCGAGCGTGAACAACCCATCAGTTACACTACGACTTCCATGCAATATCACGCGAGCTTTATGGCCCAGCCTTCCGACAAAGAAACCGTCCACTCCAGCATCGTCCTCGTCGAGGGCCTACGGCCTGCGTCCATTCGTCCCAGATCCACGAGAGTAGCTTGACACCAAATCTCTTGAACCGTGGGAACGAAAATGCCATTGTTGGCGCATCGGAGTTTGATGCGGATCGCCTTTTGCTTCCGTACCACCATCTCCTCGCCCAGGACCACACGTGTACACTGGCACACACTCTTTGCTCACTGTTTATCCATAGAGACTCGTCGCTTGCAGTTGAAGATGGTCAGAACCACACGCTCGATTGTCACAGTGGCATCATCGCTCCGCCCTCAAATATTTCCAGTTCTCTGACTCTTGGTCTTGAACGCTAGCCCTTCCACTCTATCCGGCGCGCCTTTCACGGTGAAGACGGATCCAAAAAACAGCGGCAGACTGAGACGACAGTGTTCCGATGCATACCCGTGGTCGACAATGGCGATCTCACCCGATATGTGCAATTCGCTCAGTTTCATCGTTCACCAGCTTCGAAGTCTCGGCTGCCACAGCGTATTCGGGAACCAAGGATTCAAATTCAACTAAGTACAGTGAGTATGGACAGACACAGACGAGACATTTACAACACTAAGAAAGCGAGGAGAATAATAATTCAAATCAATTGCAAGAACAAGACCAGGCTCCGGAACCTGTATGCTTTTAATTTGGGAGGTGCGATTCACGACTCAAACGGACACCACGGCTGCAGACGAGTTAGAATCCTGATTCTTGGCCGATGCACTGAACCCACCGGAGTTTCGAAAACCAGAAAGCAGGGTCTCGGTCTCGTTGATATCCTCCGTGAGCCGGCGCTGGCGTTCAATTTCCACAATGAGCTGTTGAAACACTTTAGTCTCCTGTTCTGTCTAGTCATAAAACTCACCTCGACAGCCGCCTTGATTCTCTTCGCATCTTTCGCATAGATGGCAATATCCTTGGAGATGAGGTGGTATTTCTTCCAGGTCCACATGGACGGATAATTCTATTTGGCAACCCCGGTTCTTTGGCACGGGGGGGTTGCCAGTCGTCGCCGAAAGACATTTACGTAATGTTGTGGGTAGATAAGATTCATATTGCAACAATTTGGGATGGAAGCAGTGGGATTGCCGAGTGATGCCGCAGCAGCTTTGGGACAATCGGTGCTACTGCCGTGTTGATTAGGCCTGCCATCCCATGGTCAAAGATGTGTGAATATTGATCTCAATCACTGCTCCAAGGCCAGTTCCTGCTTGCCCAAATTTGCCGATGTCGATTGTGATGATCCCGAGGCTGCTCAGACTCGGCGGGCTGCCGGCACAATGGGAACCTCCAGGCCCCAGTCCCGGCATGCAGCGGGACCATGAAAATCTCATCACAACATGACTGTGTCTCGGCAACATTCTTTTTGACCGAGCAAGACTCGGTGAGGCCAGGATATCACCTCCCGGGCTCACAAGTTCCTGCACTCAGACAGTTGATGTATCAGCCTTGCCGGGTGACAGAAAGTCAACCCGTGAAGCCTTTATCTTATCTCTCGGGGTTGCCAAATAGAAGAATGTTACTTGACAACCCCCGTACAGCCGGCACGGGGGTTGCCAAATAGAATTATCCCACATGGACGTTGGCTCGAGTATGCGGCATTTGACCATCGACACGCCTCTTTTCACCCTGCGAGAGTAAGATGAGGTGAACAAATTACCGACTTGAATTCGACTCACTCGAGGAGCCATACAGCGTGTTCTCCAAGGGACAAGCAGTCCTTCGCTGTGCAGAATGCCCTGGCGTGTCGGATAATTTCCTCGATGTCCCTGATCTGGTCCTCGACGCGTCGGAGTTGAATCGATGGGCGCCTGACATGAATGGCGTGGACCAGAGTAGAGAATACGAAGAGGGTGAGTAGGATGTAGCGCAGCGTGTTGTTTGGGATCAAAGACAGAGAGCCTGCGAGGAGGGATGCTTGGAGGGAAGTCATCTCAGACTCGGACATGGCGAATGCCTGGAGGTATGGTGCTCAGTTTATATGGACCAGATGTGGGGGAAGCTAAATATGGCACAGGCGGCTAAGACCCCGTTTACGTTGATCTGGTACCCCGCGTGTGCCAAGCGCCGCTGGGCCGCTGGCCGGGCAGGGCAGGGCAGGGCCTCCGCCATCTCTACAGCTTTGCGCGGGAATCCGAGATTCTTGTAATTATACGCGTTGATTAGTTGAACAGTTCACAGCCTCGTTCGTTGCCACTGCAAGCTGGCATTCAGGACGCTCAATATATTGCTCCCGAGGATGCGGAGCGCGGGTAACCCACCATTGACAATCTTACGGCTCCCTACGGGCTACCTATCACACCGTCGACGCTCCGCACTCTCCTCAAAGAAGCATCTGTGTATTCGTCCCAGTCTACCTACGTACCTACCCTGAATGGATTGCGGATTGAATACTGTGTTGAATTGACATCATCGAAAATAGTAAAAGAATTGGGCTCGAAAGTTGGGCCAGTTCCTCTTCAATGACCTGCCCCGCCCGGCCCTTTCCCATTTTGCCTTTCAAGATTAGATCAAATCCAGTAAGTATATCTGGACGGCAGATAATGATCATTCAAATGTTCATTCTACCGCTTGGGATCTGCCGTCACACTGGGTGGACATGTGTGAGTTTAAGACTCAGAGTAGCCTTCCAGGGCCGGAGGCCCGCTTTATTCCGCAGCAACGGGTGCACATTAACGGGTGCGTGAGACCTGAAAGACACTCAGGCTGTGGCTCATGCATGCATGAATGACTGGATTCAACTCGGGGACTCGCACCTTTTTCGGTGGCGGCATCATAGTGCGAGCCTTGCGTCGTCTCGATGTTGAGTATTTTTGCGTTGGATTCAAGAGTTCCTCTGGAAATTCATTCCTCGCCCGGGATATGGGCATCTCTAACAGCAGCTGGCTTTTCTTCCGTCCACCATGTCAAGTATCATGCGATCTCTGCGGCGCGGGCTGGCGGGTTGGTTACAGGCATGATGACATTGAGCTCGATTTGAAGCTGGAAGCCTGGAACTGGATCACAGGGACGGAGACTGCCCACAGACGGCTATCTTATCAATTCCGTTCAACCTGACATACCTCGCCTCCTCAGGTGATAATGCCTGACGTCAAGCCTGGGAAATACCCTGAACACCGGAGGTGCTGCGGAATGCTGCATGCAGCAGTTTGTTGTCGAGCAGTGAGAATGAGTTGAATCACGACGCCACTGCAGATTGAATGGGTTCCATGTGTCAGGGACAATGCCCGACCTAAGCTCTTCAATTCCGGACCCAAAATATTACACAACAACTCCCATCCGATACCAATCGGGCGTAAACGCCGACGGATTGGACAGCGTCACGGTATTCGTCGTTCCCGCCTTGACCCAGAGAGTGAAACTAAGTACCCAGAGAACAAGATATCCCAACTCTACCAAACCGCACCGAAAAAAAAATCAGCCTCTGTATCCCAAAAAGAATGAATCACAACAAGCGACTCACCTGCGCACTCAACGGCATCTGCACCTGCACCGCCGCACCCCCATTAACGCTCACCATCGTATTCCTACAATTCGAACAAGCAGTATTGCTAAACGTCACATCACCATTGATATAATCAAACGAAACGAGCTTGGTCCCGCCGGCAGTCCCGCCGTCGACGTTGTTGAACGTGAGCGTGCCGCCGTTGCCGACGAACCCGACGACCGTTATGCTCGAGTTGACGACGCGGGTGGAGGCACCGCCGCCGAGGGTGCCCGAGGTGGCGGGGTAGAAGGTGAAGGTGGGTGCTGCGATGGAGACACCGCTGGTGAGTTTGAGGACCATGGATCCGTGGGCGGCGACGTTCGCGGTGAATCTACGGGATTGTTTGAGCCTTGGATGAAATGAACACTTGTCATCTTACGAGGTAGTGAGCTTCCCGAGGGAGGATCAAATCCGTCGCAGTCGCAGACGAGAAACCAACATCAGCCAAGGCGAGGGTGAGGTTTCGCGTCGAATTTTGCCAGTTTATGACGACTACACACAAGGTCGTGAGTCTAGGTTCTGGATGAAGCTGCAGCACGAACCAACGACGGTCGACCCGTCCGACAGAGGGCCCGCCCAGACGTCATTGTCGTTTGTGTAACGACGTTTGAAGGCGATGGATTTTTCCAGCGAATCTTGCTGTGACGACAGTCAACTCGGACAAGAAAATATGAAAACACCACTCACATTCACCGCAATAATACGCTGGTTCTGCAGAATACTCAGGGTCTGAGCCGATGGGTCGGTTAGATCCGTCGAGATGAAGAGTGGTGATTTAGCCGCGGCCCAAAAAGCGGAATGCGTCTGCTGTTCGGCAGCTGTAAGCCCAGTGTTGCCGACTTCGAGCAGGTCGAGATCGTTGAATCCTCCAGGTCTGGATACTGAGATAATATGCGAATAAATAAGAAATGACGACTCACCCAGCAAACTGAGTGATTGGGACGAGCTGGTTGATGATCCTGAATAGGTTGTCCCAGCTCGCGGGAGGACCAATGTCGTTGCTGATACAAGTCAGAGTTGAAAGAGCAGCAGTAAGGCAGCTCACGCAATACGCCAGGAGTTGGCTACAGTACTGGCAGGCCACCGGGCAGGATCCTGCACGCCCCACTCGCAAGCAGAGAAGAGTATCGGGCGACAGCGCATTTTCCATCGTTGCATGGGAGCAAAAAGAATAAATTGCGGGGAGCACCGTTCCAGCGACGGTTGGGAGAAGCAAAGACTGGTGGCCTGCCAGTGATTCAGTTGAAGTCGCGGCTTGATTCTTGAAGGCTTCGTCTGCTTGGATGCGCAATGACTTGGCCTGGTGTAGTTGGCTGGGGGATGAGTGTGGAGGAAGGAGGCTTCCTTCGGCGACGTCGCCAAGTTGTGTGAGATCGAGGACATCGCAGTTGCAAGTCCATCGTCGTCAACGCTTGCAGAAAGGAGATGGCGATCACAGTACACGTCAACAGTTGTCAACACTCGGCAACGCGACTCTGCCAACTTGTATTCCTAACGTACTTATTCCGGAGGCTGGAATCGATAAAACCACTGAGCGCCGATTGCGTCTGCGAATGCTGAAATCACGATGGATTAAACTTTGCTACTTGTGAGATGATTCATTCAGATATTTTTCAGTACTTCTGATTCAAAAGTTTGCATTGGCTCCTCATACTTTTCCGGATCCTGGAAAGTTCGGTCTATATATTGAAGCGGATAATCCAAATAGTCATGACTCACCTCCTCAGATCTCGAAACATCACTGTCCGCCTGGTTGAGCACGATGTGTCTGCTGCCCGGCACACCGAGGCCTGTTTCAAGATCCCCGTTGCGCTGCGACACACTGGGCGAGCTAGCGAAATGAATATCCCCAATATTAGACAAACCCTCCCCGACATCCGAGCCCACGTAGCGCCGTGCATTTAGATTGGCGAGAAAGGTTGAAAAGTAGATCGAACATTGTGGGTACTGTGCGATTGTCGTCCAAAAGTCGGTACCGCTGGCGGTTTCATCCTTGGGATGAGGGTTAGAGCTACGTTTCTTGCAATCATGTGAAGAGCAGCACACTCACGAGGATGAGAGCGACGATAGTGACGACGGCTGTAACCAATCCAGTGTTAACGATAATGACCGTGAGGCGGCGGATGGTTTTTGAGGTTCTGCAGAGAAGCAAATTGAAAAATTTGTGTGATGAGGAGGATTCTTCTACTGACCTTTTGGATTTGAACTGGCCATCGGCTGAATCGGTATCCTTGAGCAGTAAAATCATGGCAACTGCAATGAACACGTCGACCACTGCAGCAGCTATGAGCCCTGTTCTTTTGATCCGCTGAATGACAGTGTCTTTCAGATAGGCCGAGGCAAGCAGAGGGTGGGGACGAACCAAGTTAATTGGCACGTTGAAAATGATGTTCTTGCTGATCGAGTCGATGCAATAGACTACAAGGAATGCTTTTCAGAGACGGCCACATAGATGAGAACCAACTTACCAACTGTCATAGCTAGGAAGCTTAGTGTCAGCTCGATGAACGCTTGCAGGGCTTCAACACTCACGAACTTGCAGGATGGCGAGTCCGACCTAAACTCCAAAGTTGCACCGCTAGCGAGAATGGGCGATGAGCTTGACTCACCAGAACTGCGAGAGCAAGCCAAAGCCACCAGCTTCGAGCATGGCGGGTATGAGAAGCAACTGTGTTGAATTCCGATTGGCCTCATCAGGTTAGAATGGACGATACACTCACATTTCCCAATACGACGCAGGTAATAAAGTTGAACAATGAGGATGATAATTGACTGATCAGAGATTCGAGTTCGATATGAGAACAACAAAAGCAACGAGTGGGACTCACCCCAACCCACGCCTCGTGCTTTATTTTGGTCAATTCCAAGCTGAATCAAACAAAGCAGTGGTCCTCGACGCACCAATGCCTCCCTGAGAAATGGTGAGTCTTGATTGGAAAAAAATTGCAGAGCTTACACAGGAGCTGCCTGAATGGCCGCAACATTGCCCCAATTTTGAATCAATGTGGACCACGCTTGGTGCGAGTGAGATTGAAAAGGACAAAATACAGGATATACACTCACGAACTTTGGTTACGAGTATCTTGTGAGCAGTATCGACAATCCTGGAAACTCGATTTCACATAACAACTTTGTGGTGGTAGCTAGAACGAGCGAACAGGAGGAATGCAACCTATGATTCCGAGTTGTAAGAAAATCTTTGTAAAATATGCCCGGAAAAATGTGGCTTACCAGAATCTTAGTCGTCCACGAGTCCCCAGGATAGCTTCATCTTCTTAGTCGCTGACCACAGAGCGAATATGACTGATCGACTCACTTCCAATAATATACATACGTCTGGAAAACATTGACCCCCCACAAAACACACGAGAAGTAGATCGCTATGAGTAACGCGCCGTACGAGGGAGTCAAGTTCAGTGTAATGGGGTTTTCAATGATTGTGGGAATGGGGGTGGACATGATGTGCCGAGGGGACTCTGCGGTTGTGGGATGAGAGGTTGAGCAAAACATCTCTGGTACTTATACCAGTTTTGAGTGGCGTGCGGAATCCTGGGGTTCCGAGTGGCGAAGATGCCCCTGCTCTGGAAAAGTTGGATCGGAATTCCGATGAGTATATGCCTCCGAAAAGCAAGGAACTGTGGAAAATCAACTTGATCAGGAGTATCACAGAAGTTGATCAACACCAACGCCGCTCTGCAAGTAGAGTATCCCTCACCTCGAAAGGAAAGAAGATGTTCAGGGTGTATGAAGCGTGCGAGACCATGGATCATATATGCCCCAACGCTGCCTCGGTGCCTGGATGATCTTCCTCGAAGTTCGCGATCCCGCGATGGAGAAAATCAACTGGAACTCGGCATAGGTTATCCGGAGCCCCCATCATCACGGAGAGCGACGAACTGTGAAAACTCGGGAGAAGCAATGTTGATGGTATTTCGAGTCGAGGGAATCATCAAGTGCGGAAGAATAAGTTGGGCTCGCCAGCAGCCTCGAAAGGAATAAAAGACGCACCGAGGTTGGGGTGTGTGACATCGGACCCGTAAATGAAAAGATGTCCGACAAGACGGCGTGTGGGATGATACTGAGACTTGCAATCGGGCAGCCGGTATCCTTGCCCCGAGCTTGTGCTCACAACCTGATCGTCTTAAGGCAAACAGAGCCAGGATCGCGACAACACGACAAGGCCTCTCTGGTTTTAACGCAGTCTGGGCGGCATCATGTTCCACGATAGATTTAGCGTGTGCATAGAAGTACTGAGACCATACCGAATCAGAACCCATCAACCTGATCCTCACACCACTTCCACAGCCTCCCCGCCAATTCCGCATCCCGCGCACATTTACTTGGGACTTGTCTCCGGGCCCAGGCCGTCAGATACTGTATGATGATTAGATTAGTTGAAGTTGATATCGAACTTGGCTGAGAATGAAAGGGACAAACACACCTCCCCGTTCATATCGAGCGCAGCTTCAGAAGTCGCAGCGTACAACGAAGTGATGACACCGAGCGAAATCGGGTAGATGCGCGTCTTGATGACGATCCAGGCGATGATGGGATGGAGGTGGCGTAGGAGTTGCGAGTCCACACCGCCTGAGATATCATTAGTCGGATTAGCTGCAACTTGAGATTCAATCTCACGCACCAGGATGCAGAGATATGGCTACGACACCCTGGTCCCCGTATCTCCTTGCGAGTTCGGAAGAGATGAGGACGTTACCCTTCGCATTCGTTAGAATAGACCGTGGCCGAGATATTGACACACCAATTTACTCTGTCCGTACAACCGAAAGCCCTTGAGCTTCGTCCGCGCAGGTATGCCCTTGTCTCCTCGCTCTAGAGACTCCCATACAATACCCTTCTTGGGCGCGGTCCCCTCATGTGCGTCGGAGGACACTGTTACGATGCGGACACGTTGCGGCTTGCCTGAGACTTCGCCTTTTGCGGTACGCAGTAGCGCGGGCATTAGCAATTTAGTGAAAAAATGGTGTCCTGCAAAATTGCCGTCAGAGGAAACTATGGAGTCGAGGCAACTTTAGTAACACAGACCGAGTACGTGGATCCCGAATTGAGCGTCGTATCCCTGTGCGGTCTCGGGACCGATTCCTGGAGCGTACAATACACCACTGCGGAACAAGATTCTCAGATTTTCTAGGGGAAAAGAGTGGTGGGCGCACGCGTTATTAATCAGCACATGCAGCTCCTGCTCTTTCGAGAGGTACTCCTCCGCGGCCTTGCGCACCGCAGCAAGGTCGGCTAGGTCGAGCTGTAGGAAATGGATATCCGTCTTGCCAGTGCTTTCAGAGATATCTTTCATGGCCTCGCGAGCCCTCTCCTCCGAACGCGTGGCCAGGTACACTTTCGCGTTCCGAGCTAGCAGGATCTGAAGCAACGTAAACGTGAATCAGCATGGCAAAAACAAGAGCAGACGTCTGACGCACGCGACAAGTTTCCTTCCCAATCCCCGCGTTTCCGCCCGTTACGAGAAAGATTTGCCCAGTGAGGTCGGGGACATCTTCAGGAGCTTTCCAAGTCGGTTTTGGCGGCCATTTTTCACTGAAAGACCCAATACGCGCTGCTGGTGGGAGCGTCGCCATCTGGGGGATGCACAAGTGGGAAAAAGGACGGTTATAAATGGCTCCTGCTGGCATTCTGGCACTTGATGCATTCTGAGCCCGGAAAGGCCGAATCTGGTTCTTGGAGGGGCAACGGACAACGGGACGTTGGTACAGCGTTTCGGATGTGAGTATATAAACTCATCGGGAAGTCGGGACAGCGTTCGGACCAGGAGAGCCGCCATCACTCCTTCCTCTTTTGGCACAATTGGATTTTTCCTTCTCCCAAAACCTCAAAAATCGCCATGGAGGCATTCGAGACCTACCAGACGCCCCTCTCTAGGTCAGCTGGCCCTCACAAAGCTCTAATCCATTCAACCAACCCTTCCCAGCCGATATGCAAGCAAGGAGATGGCCCATCTCTTCTCCGCCTCCGTGCGTTTCTCGTATCTCCCTCTCATCCATCCGCCCGTTAATCGCAAGATCGACAGAATCGGTTCTCTACCTGGCGCAAGCTGTGGCTCAACCTCGCTATCGCGGAGAAGGAGCTCGGGCTGCCCATCCCTGACGATGCGATCACGCAAATGCAGGCTAATCTCGTGAGTCCGCCATGGACGAAGAGCTGGGCGTTGATTGAGTCTCGACTAGGAATTGACCCCGGAGCAATTCGATGTGGCTGCAAAGGAGGAGAAGAAGAGGAGGCACGATGTCATGGGCACACGTCCACACCTTTGGCACCGTCGCACCAGCTGCTGCCGGGATTATCCAGTACGCGACCTCGTCTACCCACGATAACCCATCTCATTTTGATAGTTTGGGAGCGACTTCGTGCTATGTTACAGAGTTCGATCCCTTACTCTCAAGCGATTATTCGTGCTCATCCTTTCACAGCAACGCAGACCTCATATTCCTGCGCACCGGACTCGACTATCTCATCCGTTCGCTCTCCGTGCTGATCTCTCGCCTTTCCGCATTCGCCTCGCAATACCGGGCTCTCCCCACCTTGGGATTCACGCACTTCCAACCCGCGCAGTTGACGACCGTAGGCAAACGCGCGACGTTGTGGATTCAAGAACTCCTGTGGGACCCTCCGGAATATCAAGCGCGCTAGGGCGACCTGGGATTCCGCGGCGTCCAAAGGCACAACCGGCACCCAAGCGAGTTTCCTCACCCTCTTCGACGGCGCTCACGCCAAAGTCGAAGCCCTCGACAAACTCGTCACGAAATTGTCTGGTTTCGAGTACGCGTACCCGGTGACGTCGCAGACCTACTCGCGCAAGATTGACGTTGATGTCCTTGCCCCGTTGGCTTCGCTGGGTGCCACGGCGCATAAAATGGCTACGGATATTCGGCTTTTGGCTAACCTCAAAGTCGGTTTCAATAATGTGCCAAGTGTTTATCTAACACTCGACAGGAAATCGAAGAACCCTTCGAGTCGACGCAGATCGGTTCGTCCGCTATGGCGTACAAGCGCAACCCGATGCGCTCCGAGCGCGTCTGCAGTCTTTCGCGCCACCTCATGGTTCTCCATCAAAATGCGCTCATGACAGCCGGAACGCAGTGGTTCGAGCGCACGCTCGACGATAGGTTGGTTACATCCCGTCCCATTCCTTCGTACTCTAATCCTTGAAATCCAGTGCAAACCGCCGAATCACCCTCCCAGAAGCCTTCCTAACAGCCGACATCGTGCTCTCGACGCTGCAAAACATCTCCGAAGGACTCGTCGTATACCCCAAAGTCATCGCCAGGCGTATCGCCCAAGAACTGCCCTTTATGGCGACCGAGAACATCATCATGGCGATCGTCAAAAAGGGTGGAGATCGACAGGAGGCGCATGAGAAGATCCGAGTCCTCTCACACGAAGCGGCGCATCAAGTCAAACACCTCGGGCTCGAAAACGATTTGATTGCACGGGTTCAAGCTGATGCGTACTTCGATCCGATTAAAGGGGAGTTGGAGGAGCTGTTGAAGCCGGAGAGTTTTATTGGGAGGGCGCCGGAGCAAGTTGATGCGTTTTTGAAGGA
>JARKIF010000370.1:0-24180 GCA_029378245.1 Roridomyces roridus | reverse complement strand
ACATCGACATGACGCACCGAAGAAGGAATCCTGAATGGCGACCGGATGGATGGGAATGCCGATGCCCTGCCTGTGGATTTCCAAGCAGGGACAGGGATGACGAGTTCAGCGTTTATTCCATTCATGAAAAGCTGGAATACGACCCACCACGATAAAAATCGGTCGAAATGGGGTGCCCTGTGCCGAGCTGGAGGGGTGAGGCGCAGGATACATGGGCCATAGTGGTAGATACGATTATTATTATCTCGCCCCGGCCCTCGTTCCGACGCCATGAGCGGATCAGTGTGATTGCACAGCATTTCGGCTCTCGTCCCGAGCTACTTATATCCTCGACTCGTCCTGGACTCGCCCCAAGAGCTTCGAGATTCAAAATTTCATGCAATCGCCATGTTTCTTTGCTTTTTCAGCATGCCGCTTAGACACGTCTGGACTTGCCATTGTTTGCCAACGTGCCATCCGACCGCTGCAATCCCGTTCGCAAGGTCGCCGCACGCGGTTCCACTGTATACACCGCGCGCAACGGCATTTCTCCTCCTCCAGGACGATTTGTGCGTTCAATCAAACGGAACCGGCTACACTGTAGATAGGAACTTGCACGCGGGCGCCACGACGCGGCCCAGGACCCTCGTCAAAGAGCAAGACCTACGCTTACGGTACCGGGTCCGGGCGACTGAGACGCAAGGCGTAAAACACGAAGAAAGCGTCGCCGGTCACAGAACATGTGAGGAACATGCAAATCTTCTCCATTCGCATTTCATTGATCACGGGCCAGGTTGCTTGAATTTGTGAAGCTGGACCAATGAGGCTGCACTCTCGAGAAGACTATCGATCGTTGCGATAGACACTAACCTAACCTACCACTGCACGCTCCATGAAGCCTGTGATGCGGCTTGACCAGACCTGATGCTGGCCTATATACAACTACTTACTTGTTCGTCAGTTGATAGGCCCTCTCCCTCTATACCGAGCACAATTTACACGTGAAATAGGCCGGAGAGCCGGCATTTGTGTGGTCGAAGCAAAGAGGCGTGTGGGAATGAGGAATCCAGGCGCGTCGTGCTTGTGGGTTTACGAATAGCTGCCGACGGCGAAGGACCAATTTGGAAATATTACAAGACGCTCCTTCGCTTCGCTCCGGAAATCTTGTTATGGCGAGCCGAATTTTGAAACAATGAATTCCGACTATAAGTACGTGCACATGAGGACTCCTACGTTGAAACCAATAACAAATGATCCACCAGAGGGAGTTCTGCAAGTACGCAGATAGAAGCAAATGGATTCGAAATGCAGACCTGATAAGTAGCATCTCATCAGTAACTCTACCACCGCCTAGGCTCTCTCGTACGGCAGGAAATGTATTCTTCGGTGCGACGTCATTGGATCTTCAACACGCTGGCTGGCTGACCACATTCATTTCAAACAAACAAATGTTCACGCTTCAAGGCTTTCTAGGGAAGACAATCGACTCCGATCGCTCAGGAATCTCATGAACCCCCCCGCTTCCATCCGTTATGAGAATCTGATGGTCGGGATGTCGACGTACGGCAAAACGGCTGCAGGGCCAGGGAAAGGTGGGCGAGACGTGGGCCGGGCGGGACGAACCCAGCATGAAAGGACGATCATTGGAGCTGCTAGAGCAAGACCCTGACGGAGAGTTGTGGTTGTTCCCATTCATTCCAGGGATATTCGAGAAAGCAGTTGGACGTTGAACGTTGAGGAGCCATCCAGACCAAATTAGGAAATCGGCGCGTTAAGCAAATGATCAACGAGATCGACTGGTCTGTCTATCGACATATCATAGACAGACCAGGCTCTGGTCTACGACGAGGTCAACTTTTACGCGCTTCGTCCAAAGATGAGATATAACATACCGAGGCGGAAATCGTACGCAGTCGAAGAAGGGTTCACGCCACTCATCAGGTTATTGGCTCTATTAAAAATTCAGGACGTCACAGCCAAGATATTCTGCCAACGCAACGCACCAACGGGATTCCAACCAGACATCGGGTCGGGCTGATTGTAGTTGGTGGAACTTCCGGCAAGGGACTGGCCATAATCTACCGATGGTCAGTCCTTTGTTTAACATATACTTCAACGTATCGATCACTCACCCAAGCCGGCAGTGTTAGAGTAGCACTGAGGTCCGGCGGAAGTTCCAGGTCCCGGTTTGAGGTCTACGGGTCAGAAGGCCACTACAGTAAGAACGCCAGAGTCACGATATTGCGGCCATGCCACGCACCCATGGGATGCCGACCAGACATCTGCTGAGGCTTATCATAGTTGGTGATATGCCCGTGAGTGGAGTAGCCATTAACTGCAAGTGGTTGACGTGTGTCGGAAATATATGAATGTATGATGCACCCACCCAAGCTGTGATTGTTCAAGTGATACGGAAGTTCAGCGTACATCCCAGCCGGGTCGGTTTCTATGCGCCGAAAGGCCAGCGTGAGTATCCATTCCGAAAGCGTTACAAGAAAAACGCACGGGCAACCTGAGGATGCTTGGAGTGTGCCACCGGAACGCTGGAGGAAAGCATCGACGTTGTGTTGCCTCCCTGCACTGCAAACGATATGAGGCCCGTCCGAGGCAGCCATAGAGATGGATGACTTACGGATCATACCAGGGTTGGCGTACGCGTGGTAGTAAGGCGTATAATTTGCCATGGACTGGGCGTCTCCTATGGACGGGTGGATTGAATACAAGCGGGCTCGCAGAAAATTTCGACGCACCACAACCGGAGCTATACGAGTGCTGAGTGTTCTGCGCCTCCCCAGAGTGATAGTTCCCGTAGTTGAGCACCTGTCCCAAGCGGTCGTCGTCGTCTATATATATAGTCGCATGAGATTCATGAGAGGGGAGGAACGAGTAAAGAGCCCGGTGCGTTGTGTTGGAGGGCTTGTCAGTCGGGATAGATGGGACGACTCATGGGTGTAGGGGAGATATGAAGACTGTCCTGTAATTGAGACCGCCCAGAAGTTTTTATATAAATCCTGGATCAATGAAGGACAGAACAGGCAAACCTCGTCATTCGTAGCCTCGCGATGGCCAGGCGTTGTATCCGCAGTGAGAATGTGTTTTTGCAGGTAGATCAATGAACGTAACTAGTGGTCGTAACGATAGACACACACATAGGGCAGTTTGTTTTCCGTGCGGATGGATAGTCTCCTGCGCGCGACATGCAGCAGAGGCGATGGTGACGCGGCGGACCCGCCCGAGATCGTGCGATTACCCCCGTAGGTATCCTCCCAGTCGCAATGTCGCAATGATAGCAGGTAAGGCCAGAGCGGAGGAGCAGCACCATTCCAGCAGGTCCGGGTGCGAGCAAATGTCAGACAGCAGAAACCATCCAGTTTGCAATGCCGTGCCATTGGGCGGCCCACCACCTCGTTGCTCTGGGAGATGGTCCGCGAAGACGGTGGGGGAAAACAACAAGCTTCTCTGCTGATTTCATTGATCCCGGTGAATCAGTGGTGATTTGGTGGTGATCGAGATATCTTATTATACACTTGCCCGACGCGCCTTGGGACAACTCACCCGACTGTAGTGGTGATCTTCTCCTCGGTGGGCGCATCCTGTGGTGTAAGCCATCTCGGTTCGGTCGCGATGTTCGGCGTCATAAGTCGGTGCCTCAAAGATTTGTGTGGGGATTATCGGAGAAACGGGGTATGAATAAAATCATTCTCTCTTCGGTCGTGTTACCGCTCCGGCTGAGCGTGCGAAGGACACTGTACCTGGTTTTAGCAATCACACTAAGGAACGCGGCAGTCGGCCGGTGAAACGCGCGTCATAAGCTTTGCTAAATCCAAGAGAAGCTCGGGTTTCGGTGTTAATGGGAAAAGAAAGTTGGCCCATACTGTACCGGCGTGTTGGTAGCGAGAGAGTCTCTAAAACCCAGAGTGCGAGTCCCAAGTCACCTCAAATCGCTGACGATACTGAGGTCCTGTTACTGATCCCTCTCAATGCCAAGCATCTCATCCCACCGCCAAAGCTGCAAGCAGGAAAGGGATACACAAAGCTTCTGAGAAAGCTGCGCCTAGACAAGGTTTTTAAGTGAACTACCCAAGCTGTGGTTCTACGACCTCATTTTGGACGGCTTCAGTGGTGCATGTCATACATTGCACTTGAATGACGGAAGATGGATTTCGATCTGGATCAAGACCGTGGATTCTACATATACTTATATAGGAACGGGGGCACGCATTTAGCTCGAGTCGATCACCGCTCCGGTGAATTCGAATCCGCGGAGTTAAACCCATCCTCGACGCTCTGAATGTTCCATGCCTTGGCCTCGATGAACGGCTCGTGGGTGGATCGGAGAGCTCCGGTTGGGGAGCTGGGAATGAGGGCCTCACACGCATGGGAAATGAAATGTCGTACAGCATAAGTATAGTAAAACAGCTCAAAAACAGCCGGTCTAAGTATTCTCGTCGCTCGAAGTCTGGTTCGCTTATATTATTTGGTTGCCCTTGGTAGTCACGTGATCACGGGACGAGAGCAAGGAAGAGGGAGCAGACCTAAATATCAAGTCAACGCCGTCCACCCTTCCACGGTGACGGTGGCATTTCTGCTCTGGCGAGCGCAGCGTCGGGAGGAAGGTGCCCTCGAGTACCCGTGTAATGGGCGCCTCGGCTGCTTTGATCTGCGGAGACTGTCAGCGCCTATTCGGAGGAAATGAGGAGAAGAGCAGGAGCGAGAGATCGACAGGACAAGGACGGGGAGGCAGTAGCCAGAGTGTAGACCGCGAAGATGAAGATGACGGTAATAGAACCCAGGCCATCCTGGGGTTTTGATGCATCGCGAGGTTCTAATTAGAATCGGATGCGCGATGTATCGTTCGCTCTAATCAGAGACCCTCGCGATGCATCGCGTTAGAAGGCTTACCATATTGGTAGGGATCCCAGGCGTGTTCTTCCCGTTAACACGGCGTCGTCAGCCCGACAATAGGGCGGCACGTCGGGTGGCGGTGTCTGGGCCCTGAAATGGTTGTGCGGGTCGACCGTCGGTGCGGGACCTGAGCCTCACCCTGGCTGGTCCCACCTTTGTGTTTCCTTCTGGCAGGAGACGTACACCATGAGCTTCAATAGGTTGTGGATGGTCCTCCGTCCCGGGCCTATTGTCTGAATCGACCTGTAAATGTCACACCGACTCCCGAGAGCCACCAGTATGCCTGGAATTGCGCCTGTTTGGTCACGGGAACCTTTGATCCGATTCCGGCGTTATCGGCTCCTGGCCAGAGCAATCACTGATTGATTGGCAGCATCTGGTCAGATTGATTGGCAGCACCCTTCGGTGATTCGGTCCCAACACCTTGCAGCTCTTGCATCGCTCTGCTACCCACCCTGACACACGCCAGGCCTCGTATTTCCCTTCAACAAAATGCCCTCAGAAACCACCCTCCTCGCTTGCTGTTCCCCCGCGCTTCGCATCGTCCTACCTTCGCCGGCCCATGCCACACAATGTTGAATCTTGATCCTCGAGGCGAATGTAACGGTTTCCGCTCCCTTCCGGCTCCCCAGTGAGCTGAGCGGTCGCCCACGGACTCACCGCATATCAATACCTCCTTGTTCGGGTCTCGCGGCTCTCGGGCTGAGGTTCTCTCTCGCCGCCACAGGCTTTCCACTGGCTCTGAGATTGAAGAAGAGACATTGAATGCCTCTTTCATTCCGGTTTGTATACGAGAAAAATTGAAACCTGGCCCAAAGTCGTTGAGAACAACTGTAAATTTAGTACATGGGACGTAGCTAGACTCGTAACCAGTCTGTCTATGATTGTCGATAGACAGACTGGTCGATCTCGGGGATTATTCAAAGGACGCGCCGATTTCCTAATTCGGCGAATTCACGTGATCTGCGACCTCTGTCCTTCCGTGCGTCGTGCGGCCGCGCTGCTGCCTCGGAGCAACTCAGAAACATTCTACCAAGTCTCCCATTACATAGCATTACCTCCTTTGTTGTAGATTAAAACAAAGTTCAGTGGCATTGCGTACATAGACAAGTCCTAAGTACTTGATGCACCGAGCTCGCTGAAATGTGGCCATTATGCCCCTACGCCGCTGCACGGCGTCAATCCCCACTCTCGCTGCACCTTGAACCCGGGCCGTCTGGACTCCAACACTCTCGCCACGCGCTGCTGCAGTTGTTGCATCGGCAAGACCACCAGCGGCCGCCGACACCGCTTCTCTATTAACATCTGAGATCGCCGCGCAGGGTCGAGACGTTCGAGTGCCCCGAGCTGCATGACAAGCAGCCACTTGGGAGGTGCGAGCGTTGTGACTGTGGGAACGGTGGGTGCTGCAACCGGTGCTGTCGTGCAGGCCGCCGTATGAACAGCCTACAGGCGCTGCCGGGAGCGCACGTGCGATGGCGTCGAAAGGGGCACGATAAACGACAGGAGACAAGACGGGGAGTTGCGAGCGTGGTCGAATGGCTCGATCCTGGATTGTAGAAGGAATCGGTCGCACATTCAGGTCGAGAGGACATTGTTACGCACGCGGAAATAAGTCTCAAGTCAACATTGTCCATCCATGAATCTAATATCCGAGGCCTGAGTGGCCACGCGTGACCGTCAAGGTGATTTTGAGATGGATGCAGGTGTGGATGTCGTTGGGTGAAGCCGGCTTCCAGAGTGCCATAACGAGGGAATTCGGACGCCAAGAGTGGCGTATGAGCGGGTTCGATGGTGTTTCGAGAGAATCAATTCGTCGACCGGCGATATTACGAGCGGTGGGAGGCCAGGGAGGAAGCACGACGCAGCAGAAGGAGAGAGGTGGGAGATCACGTGGAATCGCCAAATTAGGAAATCCGCGCGTCCTATGAAAGATCACCGAGATCGACTGGTCTGTCTATCGACACTCATAGACAGACCAGGCTCTGGTCTAGGACGTAGCAGTCGTTGCTTCCCATCCGCGCTGCTCTCACTGTCAGTATTTCCGGCGTTTGGGAAGCGCCTTATGGGTCACAGGGAGCCAGGTGGTAAGTTCTGCTTCATTTTGAACGAAATTCCCGTTAATCATATACGCCAGGTGGGGCCGAATGCTACAGCGATTCACCTTGAGTTTCACTTAAGATTGTGTCGCAGAGTCGATCTCAATTATTTGAGGTGGGATTGGGGAGCCTTAACTACATAACTGTTTGGTTACATCGACAGACCTCGTATACGGCTTCAGGGACATCAAAACCGTCCTGTACAATTTTCAGAAGGTGAATCTTTCGGTCTCCGATGTGCGTGACCCAAGGTGTGACACTGTCCGATCCATAATCCCCGTCTCACCTACACATTTGAATCGATTTCAGATACGCCAGCATGTTTGGTTATAGATTCCAATGCAATCTGCCAATTCCAATTTTTTATCGGACCAGTCTTACAGCCGCTATACACCGTTCTTTCTGGTTCCGATGCATGTTGTGACAACGTGACATCCACCAGACCGTTTCTCGCCAGCGTTCGCCCATCCACTCAATCCAGGCACGGAGAAGAAGGAAAGGGAATGATAGATTGTATTACTTGATTGAGATACACAACGAAGCACCAAGCGAGGTCCACAAAGCTACCAATCCACAACTTGGCCCAAGCTCACAGATCTGAGAATATACCAAGCGCGGACGGACACAAGTCAATCGGAGAGTACAGTGGCAAGACAGGTCCAGGAAGCGCAGCGCAGCGGAGGCGGCGTTTGCCCAAGGATGGCACTGGCTGAAGGTGGGGGACTGCCTGGCAGATAAAACGAGGTGAGCATCTCGGGCTTTGGAGTGAAGCAGCCACACCGGAGCTCATGCGGATACGGTGCGTACCACGTCCATGCACACGCCGACGAAGGAAAGAGGGTACGGGCTAGGGCCCCGTGGTACAAGCTACGTGCACGGCGAGGAAGCAGGACGGAGGATGTGGACGTGATGCGGATGTGGATGCCGCATATTGGCGGGCGGTCATACACATGGGAGCTGACTGGCGTGCGCCGGGCCTTTGGGGTTTCAACGCCGAATATGTGCGAGAGAAGATAGACGCACCTTGACTCCTCCGAACCTCCCTCCCTTGCCATTCCCAGTCCAAATCCCACCGTGGGGTGCTGCGATCAATGCAGTAATCCCCAGCCTGGCTCGGATACCTCGCAGGCACGGCTGTCGTGGGTGGACGGCCCAGATCCACCAGGCCGTTAGACGGCGGCCCCCCGCCAGCAGACAGAGGCAGTGGAACGATGAGAAGCGGATGGTGGGGACACCGTTGTACGTGTATCACTATTAGTTCATGCTCGGTATTCAGTGCTAGTCACGAAGAAACGGGTGCCGCAAACGCGAGATCTCGAGAGCTGCCGCCAGGCTTGAAGCTGGAACAGGGGCGGTACGGTGGTTGAGACACAAGAGTGGTCGTATAGAGTCATCAGAGGGCGAGGCTGGCCGAGAAGTACGTTGGCGTCGTCGTCGTCGTCGTCCGCGATACACATCATGGTGGCGGAAGAAAGGCCGATTCTAACATGTGTCAACAAACTTCCCCTTCGGAAAGGCGGCCATTACGAAATGATGTGCACGGACCCGCGACCACGAGCAAGCGAGGACAACGCCATCCACGGTGAGCAACGACCGTGGTTGTTGACTGACTGAAAAAGGAACTGCCTCTAATGCGATGCATCGCGAGGGTCTCTAACTAGAGCGAATGATGCATCGCGCAAAACACTCTAATTAGAGGGCGCGATGCATCGCTCCCCCAGCATCTGGTGTAGAACCCCACTCACAATCCACACGACAAGCCCCCGATTCTTCCTCCCCACCTCAAACCATCCATTATCCTCGGGCTTAGCCTCGAGCTCCTCATCCCCGCCATACGCCGGTGCTCCTCACTCTCCCTCTCCTCCTCCCGCTCCGCCTGACAAAGAGGTAAGTAGAATACGACCCCGACCCAACGGCGGCTGCGAGCCACAGGAGAATCCCAAGACCTCTTCCGCGTCTTCTCCCTGAGCGCATCATACCCCCCCGTCATCATGAAGGCCTCCCCTTCCCCTTCCCCTAACCTAGCATCAGCTGAAGTTCCTCCGCCCGCCACCTAGCGCGCTCCATAGCGGCTTGATGCGGCATACGTGGCAGAGGCGGGTGAATCCGACGACGGAGGAGGTGGGATGGCTCGTCTTTGCCTGAGTGGATGTCGATGCCGAGACGGAGGCGACTGATGTGGATGAAGATGAAGAGGCGGGGCGGGCGCTGGGGTAAGCGCGGAGGTCGATGTGGATGTGGATGCAGAAGCAGACGCGGATGGTGTCGAAGTGGCACGGTCGGCACTGACGTTACTGCCTCCGTAGTAGCAGGAGCCTCGACGGCTGCAACGACCTCCAGCCCCTCTTTTGATCTCAGCCTCCTCTGCGGCCGACCGCCTTCCCACCTTCGCCTCCTCGTCGACAGCCGGCTTCTTCTTCCTCTCGACCTTCGCTATCGACTCTTCCACAAGTAGCTGATCCCTCCCTCCCTCCACCGCGGTCTCCACAACAAGGGGCGGTGTTCGAGACGATAAAGATGAAGCGAGGTTTGGTGAATAGACTCGACGAAAAAGCTGAAGGGGTGGCTGCGGTTGTAGCGTATTTCGGGGAACGTGGTGGATTTGAGGCTGGTCGTAAGGGTATCACCCGGTCATGGAAGTCAGAGAAACATCGTCTTTTGGGAGTGGGGACTGCTGCTAGAACGGGAACGCGAGATCGTGCAGGGCGCGAGGTGGCGCAGGCGCGTGGGCGTGGGCGTGATGGTAGGGATTCGGGAAGTGCGGAGAGAGTAGGAAAGGCGATGTAGGACGCGGTGAGCGTGAGGCAGAGGAGGAGGCGAGGAAGATGAAGATGAAGCAACGGGCAGCAAGGGCTCCGCGAGTGGAGGTTTTGGCGAAGTTGAGACGGCGGCGGGCAGGTGTCTAGACTCGAGACCAGTCTGTCTTGTCTATCGACAAGTCATAGACAGACCAGCTTCTGGTCTAGCAGGTGTCGTAGACTCGACGATTCCGAAATCTTTGGAGGGGTAGTTGCGGCTGCGCCGGGTGGCGAGCGAGTTTCGGTGGACGGGCTGGACTTGAGACTGAGGGCAGTACCGGGTGCAAGTCAGAGGATCGTCGTCTTGGGGAGCGTAGACAGCTACTTCAAATGTTTCGGTTGTCGATGCCACACTGGTGCGTATGAATTGCACTGGTACGCATGAGGGTACTTGCCAGTAGACGGTCATGTGGTGAGGGCGGGGCGACATACGGAGGTCGAAAAGGAGGAGAGGCGTTGGGTTTCCGTTCCCATCAAGGACTAGGGAATGAGGATAGGTGTACAGGTAGCCGTTTGGGAATGCCGGGACCGTAGGGTCGCGGATACAGTAATTGGCGCTGGTCGTAGCTAGCTGTACGGACCAGAGCCCTGGTAGAAGTTCAGCATCGGGCGACGGTGGTGGAAGACCGCTTTGATGGTCGCGCACGAGCCACGGCAGTCGCGGAGAGCAGGATCGAGACGACGAGCAGAGTCTACATTCGGGCACTGCTGTTTGAGGTACACCGCTTCCGACCAGTTGCTCCGCTCCTCGTTCCTCACGCAACTACAATCAATCAACGGGTTAGTGCTTGTTCACAATATCGACTCGCTTCAATCTCCTCGAGATTTTAGATTGAGAACTATATCATTCCGAAGGGCAGTACGATCTTCGTGAACGCATGGGGAATACTACACGATCCAGGTATATTGATTGCATTTGCTGTTTCTCTGGATCACATTGGACCTGAACGTTACTGCTTCCAGAATTATTTGACGACCCGGAGAGTTTTCAACCCGAGCGATATCTGATCACGGAGAACGGAACAAAGCCTGGTATCGACGCTAGCAGTTTGAAGACAACACTAACCTTCGGCGTTGGCCGCGTGAGTCCCACCCTAGTTATATTTCTTTCAGTGATTACACAACGCACGTAGCGAAGTTTTCCTGGCATTCATCTGGCGCAAACCTCCATGGTGCGGTCCAACTCACCTTTCCCTCGTCATTCATCATTCAAAATTGGCCAGAGTATCGTCGCGATGAATCTCCTTTGGGCATTCGACTTCAAGCCAGCTTTGGATGCACAAGGTAACGAGATCGCGGTTGATTTGTTTGCGTACTCCAAGGTGAGTGAAATACAAGTTCTTTTTGAAGTCGAGTGATACGAACAGCGTCATTGACATATAGGGCGTCACAATGGCTCCGCTTCCTTTTGAATGCAGGATCACACCGAGGACGGGGGATAAGGCTGAGATCATCCGGCGCGAGTTCCTCGACGCGACAGATGTATTTGAAAAGTTCGAGTTTAGGTTGAGTGCGGATGATAAGGCGTTCGTGGAGAGATTTACAAGATGAAGCAAACGGTAGTGTAGCAGAAGTGGGTGGGCATGTGTTCCAGTGTTGCTATGTACATACTTATTGAGCCGGATTTGAAAATAAATATTGTAATGTAAGATACTGTGGAAGAGATGTCAACTTCAATCGAGACAGTCGACCATGAATCTTACTTGCCTACTCGAGCCCAGAATTCATCGTTACAACTCTGGCAACGACTCGACCCATAGTTCGGCGCCAGGGAATGCGCTCTCAAACACACTTCTGTCGGTGCGTGCATGGTGGATTGCAATACGCTGCAAATATCCCTGGTGACGCACTGCGAGGATAGCCGCGACAGGGTTGCACCGAGGAAGACTTCGGAAACAGCGAGCGTTTCCAATGCGGGGAACGCGAGCATCGAAAAGAATAGCTGCATACTATCTTCGTCGTAATCATCCGAGTTCTTCAAGAGAAGACGCAGGGAGCGCACAGGAATCGGCGTGATCGTGGAGATTGGTGGCAGATTGCTGCTGACTGGATTACAAATGTCGATATTGCAAATTTCGAGGATGGTCGTGTGCGGCAGAATCTCGACAGCTTCGTATGGAAAGAGAGTCGCGGTGAGGGAGGTGATTTGGGACTATGGAAGGGTGATACAAAAGGGATTGAAAAAGTTCGAAAGGACGACGTCCTTGAGCCTTGGCACGTCAACGAACAGTTTCCGCTGTAAATCCCCGGGAATGTGGGCCTTGGCTGGAGGGTAATGGGTCGGGCCCACGGTCAAGCCACGCAAAAGTGGCATGGAGGTTGTGAAAACCTCGAGATCCTCGAGAGGGAAACGAATGTCCATGTCTCGAACCCGCAAAGCATGCGCCAAAACTGCCTCGACAAAAGCGGTGGTGGAGGGCATGCACTGGGTGTGATACGGGCACACAAGCGCGATGGACAAGGGACAATGACCGGATCGCTGCAGCCAAGAATCCAGCAGACCGAGCTGGCGTGCATGTAGCTTCTTGTCCTCGGAATCGATATCCAATTCCATGGTGCTCCACAGCGCGGGGGTGCCCAGGGCGATATCACGCCATTGGCGGCATATGCGAAGCAAGAATGAAGGGGACAATGGTCCGACGAGCGACGGGCGCTGTGGAAAAGGTGGAAGGAATTGCGTGAAGATTTCCGACGTGACTTCGGCGGGTAAGGTGAGCACGGGATATCTGTGGCTGGCCAGTGATTGGCAGAGCTGACTTCTCTCGTGGAGGCGTGGCTCAAGGCTGTGTTGAAGGTCCTCTATCTCAAGATCGAGTTCCGCAATGCGGTCGCGAGCGGCTGAGCGAGCCACAAAGGTAGTGAAAACAGGAGCGGAATCGGACATCTGTCAACGAGTTCCAGTGAGCTTTAGGCTGATAAATCCAATCGCTACGAGTCCTCACCTGCGAATTCGAATGAGCGCCCTGCAGTTTGTCACGGAGAAGAGCAAGAGACGATCAGATTTCCACGTGCACCATTGCCGACTGATGCGCATCACTATAGATGAACAACAAAAAATTACGACTATCTAATTTTGTTCATCCGAGTATGACATTGGGAGACTAGCGCATCACAAGCGTAGCATCAAAACTTCAAAAGCACTGAAAAAAAAAAAAAACCACGAATCGAATATAAAATCGTAAATAACAGGAACAAGATACGGAAAACAAGGCAGTAGATGGGCCGCCGCTCATGATACGGGCAACCTCGCAATATACACCACTCGCCGTTTACCAGAGTAAGCGTGGACGATACCCTGCCACCGCTGATTGCCTGCATTTCAGCATCGCCGTTGAGACGCAGCGTGGGCGGCGACGAGCCAGGCTCCCAGTCGCCACCCCGCCTCCTACACAAGCTGCACGTGGTGCGCCCTTGTCTGAGCGCAGAAGATGTGGCAGCGCTTGCCCCGCATCAAGAGACGAACCGCGACAATATCATGGCTGATTCGGGGCGTCTGGCCATCCGAGAGACGCTCCCCAGGAACAGCAGGACTCAACGAGCCACGTCTTCACAGTTAACCGGAGTTCAATCTTTATTCAGGTGGCTGCAGACATTTTCGGAAGCTGCTAGCAGAAACTGATTCACAATCGGATGAAAATGGATGACTTTCCATAACACTAAAATAAGTTTTCGCATTATCTGAGCGGTGCCAGGGATGTCGGCATGCAGTTGATGCTTGAGATAGTTTTATTCTGCCAGGTTTTCCATAAGCTATCGGTGTGGGTTCAATTTAAACATAATGGTATGCCGATGTCCGCGAACGCGCTGCTCTTCATTCACCCGACGCGTTTTCACGCGCCGGCGCGGTGCCCTTTCCCTCCATTCCAAGGAACCGATGACCTGGAGCCTGGATATGAAGAAAAAATGTGCCACTTCATTCGGCTCCACCCGGATATGACTTGAAGATCATCCAAGGTCGACGGCATGATGCTTTGGGAAGAGGCCAAGTGCTCGGCGCAGTATCATCACCCAGCCGAAGGTCGGCAGATGAATGATTCGCCATGGGATCACAACTTTGATAACGGGTAAGGCCCAAATCTGTTTATTGGACGAGGATTAAGTCTGGCGGGGGGTAGTGAACCCCTCACCAGATTCGTGGTTTAGTCGAGCGTTTGAGATTTGTTTAAAGTTCCGGGGTCCCGACAGGTGCCTCGGCATATCGGCAAACTGGTTCAAAATATTCGGAAAACATTTTTTAGTCTTATGGAAAGTCATCCAATCGTCTTTTTCGTTTCAGTGACAAGTTACGTATTGAGCCGGATTGGAAAAATAAATATTGTAATGCCATAAAATCCTGTGGAAGACATGTCTATGGAAGGCCGGACAGTCGAGCTTGTCAATCAGACATCGGCTCACGTTTTTGGAAATCGGACCCGGGAACCTCTCTTATGTACAACTACATTCGGATCAGAAGTGCTTACAAAATAACTCACTCAAGATGTGTTGGCGTGGCTGGTGGAGGGAGAGGACTGAAACGAGGTAGATGGGGATTCGAAGCGGGGGCAAGCCAGAAGACCTACATGTACGTGCCGATGAATAGAAAGCAACTCTGGGGCAGAGATGTCAGTCTCAGCGCGAGGTGAGTCCGGTGTCGGTCAATATAGCACGAAGACGATGCCGCAGGACGTACATGAAGGGAGCGAGCGTGTGGGATCAACTGTGAGAAGGAGATTGAGCTTGTATATTCATTCGCTATGAACGAGCGTCGAGCACTTGCCAGTTACGAGATCGGGCTATGTGGAGTCTCAGCCCCACTCCACAAGAACTCGCGCAGAAGCGAAGAGATGAAAGTAGAAACAGAAGATCTAGATCGATATTTGCCTCAAGATTGTCAGAGGGTTCGACGAGCAGAATAAGAAACCGAACTATGAAGGAGCAGAATGATAATCGCTAAGTGCACACGCGTTATTCCCCGACTGACTGTTGTCCCGCACACGATACTCCCGGGAGCGTGCGCCTTCGGAAGGACTGGGTTCGCAAATACCGAGAAGTACGAGAAGCAAATTCCACGAATTATCTGTGAAGCGGCGGTTGATATAGCGCGCGAACAGCACCCCGAGAAAACACACCAAAGACAGAGCGTAGGTGCATCGAGCTGTGGAGTGGGGTGAGCTACTTGTGAGGAGTTGCGGTGCGAGTGAATGCGGGTCTCGCAGTCCATGAACATAGAGGTAGAGAATGGAAGACGGAATTTCAGGCTACGGAGTCTGAATTAGTACACACTTTGAGGGAGACAGAGCACTCACTTCAGGTACGTGTTTTGTTGAGTCCAAAGAAACCAATGAAACTGAAGCGACGTCAGCGCGCTTCGGAAGGATATACGACAGGCGTACGAATGAAGACCTGTAAGACAATTGACGCTCGAGAGTCACGAACCATCATCAGCAGCGAAGCTTTCCGAGACTGTCGTTGTGCCATTTCTAAAAGGAAGATTTGGCTTGGGTCAGAAAGGAAAGGAGTTCAGTTCCCCCACACGCACCGATTGAGGTACTCGGGTCCAGCACCCCAGCTTCATCCGGAATCCAACAAAAGCATAACTTCGCCGTAGACTCGACGCCAGTGGGTGGGTCGTAGTCAAAGGCGGAGGCGGAGGGGTCGTCTTCGTTCTCGTGCGTTGCAAGTGGTCGTGGTCGAATGAATCGGGTAGGGGTGGCAGGGTGCTTGACGTGATTGGGATTTGGCCGCGCACACTAGTGATGGTGGTAGTTTGAAGTCAAGAGGCGAGTCCAAACAAACATCATGCCCTATCGCCGGACCGTGCGGGGAGCAGCAGTCCACCCTACTCATACTATTACGTATTTCTTGAATTCTTGATGCAAACATAATCGTCAGCGAGAGGTTTCGGGGTCCGATTTCCGAAAGCATGAGCCGACGTCTGATTGACAAGCTCGACTGTCCGGCCTTCCATACATGTCAACGTACAATAATCGAGACAGTCAAACATGCATGAACCTTACTTACCTACTCGAGCCCAAAATTCATCGTTACAACTCTGGCAACGACTCGACAGATAATTCGACGCCAGGAAATGCGCTCTCAAACAGACTCTTCGCAGTGCGTGCATGGTGGATCGCAATACGCCGCGGATATCCTTGTCCACGCAATGCAAGGATGGCCGCGACGGGGTCTTCACCGAGGAAGACTTCAGAAACAGCTGTAAGGGGAACTCCCGTTCCGCACCCTCTCCGGTCCTCCGGCACCTCCGACGCCTCCGATCCGTCGGACCTCGGACCCTCCGGTACCTCCGACGCCTCCGATCCGTCGGACCTCGGACCTCACCTCTCCCCCTCGGTCTCCACTCCCCTTCGCCCTCGCGCCTCTTCCACCGGCCTCGGTCCATCACCCTTCCCCGGATCATCGTTGTTCCGATCACGATGGAATACTGCATGCGACATCGCTCGCGCCATATGCATCCATCAAAGATCCGCCTCCCGCCATGTGCTCCCGTCGGATAAGGATCGATCTAGATAAGTATATAGGCCGTACCTGGGCAGAGGGTTCCTTAGAGTGATTTCTCTTCGGATCCCCTCTATCCAGGTGCGTTGCAGGATGTATTCGTATTTCTTTTATTCACACTTCGGATCCCCTCTATCCAGGCTGAGCGCGTATCCTCAGTGTGCAGAGTTGCCCTTACAGTAGAAATCACTCTCAAACGGACTGACCCGTCAAGATTTCCAGCACGTACTCCGCGCGCGTTGACGACTCCGACTCCGACGCGGCCGGAGACCCACCCTATCTTGACGCCCCTTCCGTTTCGAACTCCGAACCTCTCGACGTCATGGACCAGCCACAGCCGAATGCTCCGGCCCCTGATCTCGAAGAACGTCTCGAAACCTTCGAACAACAAATTGGCGACCGCTTCGGTAGCATCGAAAATATTCTTCAGCGCCTTCTTGTACACCTTGACGGTCCTCCGGACGACCACGTGCCGGAGGCTCCGGCGCATCCCCCTCAGGCGCGAGAACCACCGCCCCATCTCGCCCCCGACGCGCGCCCCGCTCCGGTGCGTTTTGCTTCGGCCTTGTTCGGAGAGGGCATCCTCAGCTCCCGGTCGTTGCTCCGGCCGAACCCCCCTCCGAGCTTCGACGGAGATCGCGCCGCAGGCCGGGCATTCCTTGACGCGTGCAAGTCGTACTACCGTCAAGTCCCGGAGCAGTTCAGCCCCGGTCCTGGCCTCCAGCCATCGGAGGAGCGCGCTGTCCGCTTCGCATTGGGCTACATGTCCACCGGCTCGGCACAGAAGTGGGCGGAGCGTGCACGGCGCCAGGACGTATTCCCCTTCCCCACCTGGGTCCTTTTCCGCACCCAGTTCGTGGAGCGTTTCGTCGAGGAGAACTCGGCTGAGCTTGCCCGCCGGAAGCTCGAGTCGAGCAAGTACCACATGTCCACCTCGGACGTGTACTTCTACACGGACGCTTTCGAGGATGCGTTCGAGGACGCGGGGTACACCGACCCGCTCCTCAAGGTCACCAAGTTCCGGCTCGGCCTCCGTCCGGACCTGAACGTCGCCATCACGACGAACACCCCTCCGGGTGAAAGTGCCTACCCGGAGTGGCGTGCGCGCGCGTTCCGGCAATACCAGGCGGTCCGGAGCGCGCAAGCCTTCCAGCAACCGGTTCGCCCCGCCGCTGCTGCTGCCCCTGTCCGACCGCGGCCGGCTGTAATGCCTTTTGTCCCTGCGGCGTTTCCGGCTCCGGCCCCGGCTCCGGCCCGACAGGCCCCCGCTCCTCGTGCCCCCGACGTCGTCCCGATGGACGTCGACCGAACTCGTGCGCGCCCTGCCGGACGCGCCTGCTACCGATGTGGCGCGCTTGGCCACATTGCCCGGGATTGTCCGAATGCCGTCGACATTCGGGCGGCCGCCCTCGACGTCGCGGATCAGTTCGGTCCGGAGCTGCTCGGAGAGCTTATCGAGCACCTCCGGGTCACCGCAACCGAGGTACCCGAGGCTGAGGAGGTTCAGGAGGATTTTGTGACCCACAACGAGTGATTGGTGCGCCCTCGTTGTCTAATCGTTTTGCTTGTTTGTATCCTGGCGATAATATATATGATTCCTCTTGCAAAACGACCGTCGCATCTCCCCCTGATCCCTCCGGAACCTCCGGAACCTCCGAGCCCTCCGTCCCAGCCGGAGACCCTTCTCCGCCTCGGACCCGTCGTCGGGCGTGGGAACGCCTGCTTCCAGACTCGTACGAGATCTGGGCCGCCCCCGGCGCCAACTCCCTCCACATTCCCCTGGAGATCGAGTCCACCCAGTCGGCATTTAAAATGTCCCTCCAAGGTCTCCTCGACTGCGGAGCGACGTCCGACTTCATCGATAGGGATCTGGTGCTTCGGCACAAGATTCCTACTCGGGAACTCCCCCGGCCGATTCCGGTCTTCAACGTCGACGGCACGCCGAACGAAGCGGGATCCATACGTCAGGTCGTCGACGTGGTGTTGCGCTACCAAGGTCACTCGGAGCGCATCCTCTTTGCGGTAACGCGTCTTGGCCGACAAAAACTCATCCTAGGTCACTCGTGGCTCCGGAAGCATAACCCGGAGGTGGACTGGGCCACGCAGTCGGTCAAGATGACCCGCTGCCCCGAGGCTTGTTCGGAGTGTCGCTCCGAAGTCAAGGCCGAGCGCCGCGAACTCCGGAGGCTTACCGGAATCCAGGCCGAACACCTCCGACGTCTCCGGCTCGGCGATTTCCCGGACTCGGGTCCAGACGAAGAGGACGACGATGCCGACGACCTCCCGGGTCCCCAGGAGTTTTGCGAGGACTCGGACGATGATGACGACGACTACTCTGAGATCGAAGAGGGCGACCGGATCCTTTACACCTCCTTCCTTCCCCCTCCAACGGAAGCCGAGATCCGAGCGAGCAGCTCCTTCTCTCAAGGTCTCGCCGAGGGATACGCTCGCAATTCCGCACCCCCCAAGTCCGAACTTCCTAAGTGGGCCCAGGAATTCGCGGATGTGTTCGCGGAGAAATCGTTTGATGCCCTTCCGGAGCGCCGCGTGTGGGACCACGCGATCGAGCTGGTTCCGGACAGCAAGCCGGCTAACTGTAAGTGCTATCCGATTGCTCCGGCGGAGCAGCGGGAGCTCGACAGCTTCATCGAGGAGAACCTCCGGTCTGGCCGGATTCGCCCCTCGAAGTCTCCGATGGCCTCTCCGTTTTCTTTATCAAAAAGAAGGACGGAGCGCTCCGGCTCGTGCAGGACTATCGGGTTTTGAACGCGATGACCGTGAAGAACCGGTATCCCCCTCCCGCTGATTGATGACCTAGTTAATCGTTTGAAGCACTGCCGGTTCTTCACCAAGCTCGACGTCCGCTGGGGGTTCAACAATGTCCGGATCAAAGAGGGCGACGAGTGGAAGGCTGCCTTCCGGACAAACCGGGGGCTCTTCGAGCCGCTGGTCATGTTTTTCGGCCTCACAAACTCTCCGGCGACCTTCCAGATGATGATGAATGATATCTTCCAGGACCTCATTCTTTCGGGTGACGTTTACATCTACCTGGACGATATTCTCATCGCGCACTCAGACCTCGAGCGCCATCGTCGGATCACCGAGGAAGTCCTCCGGAGGCTCCGAGAACACAAGCTCTACCTCCGACTCGAGAAGTGCCAGTTCGAGGTCACGGAGATCGAGTATCTCGGCGTCATCATCTCCGACGGCACCGTCCGGATGGATCCGGCCAAGGTCGCGGGTGTCGCCGAGTGGCCGGAGCCGGAGAACCGGAAGGACGTCCAGCAGTTTTTAGGGTTCATCAACTTCTACCGCCGTTTCGTTCTCGGATTCTCCGGCATTGCGCGGCCGTTGTTCGACCTAACGAAGAAGGACACCCGGTGGACCTGGTCGGACCTGGCGGCCGCAGCTTTCCGGGCCCTCAAGGACGCGATCACCTCGGAGCCAGTCCTTATTCTTCCGGACCCGACTCAACCGTGGAGGTTGGAGGCCGACTCAAGCGAATTCGCCTCAGGGGCGGTCCTATCTCAACGAGAAGACCGCCCCGATGGGAAGTGGAGACCTGTTGCGTTTTTCTCAAAATCGCTAACCAACGTTCAGCGCAACTACGAGATCCACGACAAGGAGATGCTGGCGATCATCCGCGCACTAGAGGAATGGCGACACTTCCTCGAAGGTGCGGAGCACCCTGTCGAGATCTGGACTGACCACAAGAACCTCGAGTATTTCCGCAAGGCCCAGCATCTCAACCGGAGACAAGCACGATGGTCCTTGTACTTGTCCCGGTTTGATTTCGCGCTTCACCACAAGCCCGGCTCTCAGATGGGGCGCGCAGACGCACTCTCTCGTCGTCCGGACCACGGGGTGTTCTCCGACAACGAGGACGTGACTTTGCTCCGGCCCGAGTTGTTCCACGTCCGGGCGACCGAGGGGGTTGTCATCTCCGGCCCGGGGGCCTCCGTCCTCCGGGACATCCGAGACGCGCTCCGGACGGCTCCGGACCTGGAAGACGCTGTGGCTCTTGCTGCCCGGGAGCTGCTCAAAGGTCGGTCGCGAAGTCCCACTCGGTCGTCAGAATGGCACGTCTCTGACGAATTCTGTACTTCCGAGGGCGGATAGTCGTCCCCCGAGACAAAGACCTTCGACGCGTATCATCGAGCAGCACCACGACACTCGTGTCGCAGGGCATGCGGGGCGTTTCAAGACGCTGGAGCTCGTTTCGCGGAACTACTGGTGGCCCCAGATGTCCCGGCACGTAGGAGCTATGTCTCGACGTGCGACCTCTGCTGCCGGACCAAGGTGCTCCGGAGGCTTCCGGTCGGCGAGCTCCACCCGACGGAGATCCCTCCGGAGCGCTGGCACACTGTGTCGGTGGACTTTATAGTCGAACTCCCGGAGGCCCACGGGTACGACGCGGTCATGGTCGCGGTTGACGTTCTGGGTAAGCGAGCGCACTTCATGGAGTGCCACACCACTGTCGATGCCGTTGGAGCGGCCCGGCTGTATTACAAGAATGTGGCGTCACCATGGGGTGCAGCAACGGTACATCTCCGACCGGGGAACTCAATTCATCAGCGAGTTCACCCGCGAGCTCTTCCGGCTCATCGGAATGGAGATGGCCACGTCCACGGCGTATCACCCACAGACCGACGGACAGACCGAGCGTGTCAACCAGGAGCTCGAGCAATATATTCGGATCTTCACTAATTACCTGCAGGACGACTGGGACGAACTCCTTCCGACCGCGGAGTTTGCCTACAACAGCCATCTCCACTCGTCCACGCAGCAAGTTCCGTTTATGACCGACTCCGGCCGCCTCCCTCGACTCGGGTTTGAGCCTACCGACCTCCGGTCCGACGTCGAGTCCGCTCAGGCATTCCGGGACCGGATCGCGCACGGAGTCTCCGAAGCTCAAGCCGCGCTCGTTAAAGCCAAGGCGGAGCAGAAGCAGTACTACGACCGCCGCCGCCTTGCCGCTCCGGACATCAAAGTCGGAGACTGCGTCTGGCTCGACGCTTCGGACATCCGGACGACCCGCCCGTCTCCGAAACTGTCCCACAAGCGCCTTGGTCCGTTCAAGGTCATAAAGGTCGTCGGAAAGGGAGCCTTCAAGCTCGAGCTCCCGCCAGTCTGTCCCGCCTACACCCGTCTTTCCGGTCGTCAAACTCGAGCTCGCGGTCGGAGACCCGTTCCCAGGTCGACCACACCACGAGGAGCCCGGTCCGATCCTTCCGGACGCCGACTACGGACCGAACGAGTATGAGGTCGAGGAGATTGTGGACGCTAAGTTCCGGTATAATCATCTCAATTTCCGCGTTAAATGGAAAGGTTATAGCCACGACCACGACGAATGGGTCCGCCACGACCGGATATTCTCCGAGGGTCTAGTGGCGGATTTCTACCGCCGCTATTCCGGACAAGCCCCGCGCCGACGTTCGTGCCTTGCGTCGGGACGCCGCAATCAAAGGGGGGGTGATGTAAGGGGAACTCCCGTTCCGCACCCTCTCGGTCCTCCGGCACCTCCGACGCCTCCGATCCGTCGGACCTCGGACCCTCCGGTACCTCCGACGCCTCCGATCCGTCGGACCTCGGACCTCAACCTCTCCCCCTCGGTCTCCACTCCCCTTCGCCCTCGCGCCTCTTCCACGGCCTCGGTCCATCACCCTTCCCGGATCATCGTTGTTCCGATCACGATGGAATACTGCATGCGACATCGCTCGCGCCATATGCATCCATCAAAGATCCGCCTCCCGCCATGTGCTCCCGTCGGATAAGGATCGATCTAGATAAGTATATAGGCCGTACCTGGGCAGGGTTTCCTTAGAGTGATTTCTCTTCGGATCCCCTCTATCCAGGTGCGTTGCAGGATGTATTCGTATTTCTTTTATTCCACACTTCGGATCCCCTCTATCCAGATGAGCGCGTATCCTCAGTGTGCAGAGTTGCCCTTACAACAGCGAGCGTTTCCAATGCGGGGAATTCGAGCATCGAAAAGAATAGCTGCATACTATCTTCGTCATGCTCATCATCCAGGTTCTTCAAGGAGAAGACGCAGGGAGCGCACAGGAATCGGCGCGATCGCCGGGACCAGTGGTGTATTTCCGCCCCTCACTGAATACAAATGTTGATATTACAGATTGGAGGATGGGTCGTGTGCTGCAGAATTTCGGCAGCTTCGCACGGAAAGAGCGTCGCGGTTGAGGGAGGTGATTTGGGACCATGGAAGCGTGATAGAAAATGGGTTGAAGAGGTTTGAAAGGACTACGTCCGTGAGCCTTGGTGGCATGGAGGAAGAGTTTCCGCTGCCAAATGCCCGGGGACGTGGGTGTTCGCTGGAGGGTACTGGGTGGGCCTACGGTCACGCTACGTAGGAGCGGCATGGTGGACTGTGAAATGCTCGAGATCCTGGAGAGGGACACAAATGTCCATATCTCGAAACCGCGAGGCATGGGCCAAGATTGTCTTTGCCAACGCGGTGATGGAAGGCGTACACCGCGTGCTGTACGAGCCCACCAGCGCAATGGATAGGGGGCAATGACCAGATCGCTGCAGCCAGGAATGGAGCAAACCGAGCTGGTGTTCATGTAGCTTCTCGTCTTCGGACTCGATATCCAATGTCATAGTGCTCCATAGCGCAGGGGTGGACAGGGCGATGTCACGCCATCGGCGGCATACGCGAACCAATAATGACGGCGACAATGGTCCAACGGGCGACGGGCGCTGTGGGGAAGGCGGAAGGAATTGCATGAAGATTTCCGACGTGATTTCGGCGGGTAAGGTGAGCACGGGATAGCTGTAGCTGGCCAGCGCGTCGCGGAGGCGTTGTCACTCAAGCTGCCGCATCTCGAGAGAACGCTGGAAATCCTCTATTTCAAGATCGAGCTCCGCAATGCGATCGCGAGCGGCTGAGCGAGCCACAGAGGTCGTGAAAGAAAGACCGGACATCTGTCGACGAGTCCCAGTGAACCTTACGCTCATGAAGCCAATCTCTACCCAACGATTCCTTACCTGCAGATGAGTAACCAAATGGCGCAGCGTCCTGGTGTTGTGGAGAAGAGCAAGAGACGAGATCAGACGGGAGTATTGATCCGAGCGACTCGGAGCGACTTTCCAGCTGAATGAAAATCGCATCTCCAATGGACTCGATAAACTACACGGGCTGCACGAAAAGGACCGAATTCCGGTGAGAAGTAGCGGACTCTCGTACGAATCGAATATAACATTGAGTCGAGATAAAGAGAGTAATATTTTATAGGCGGTCTCTCCGGGTCAGACCATCAGGCGTAGTCAGCTAAAGATGCAGGTCTCTGTCAGCGCCGAATTGATCTAGTAACTGGAGGGACGCACCAGAGCTACCCAGAAATCTGCATAAGGAAAGCCGGACAAGACTGCCAGTCACCTCTGATTATACAGGATGAGCGCGCCGCTGCCGCTGCTGCATTTCGGCATCGCCGTTTCCACCCGATGATGCAGATGAGAAACCCGCGCAATCTAAAACGAGGGTCGTCATCAGCTTTGCGAGTCGTTATGGTAGAAACAAAAGCACGGACAAGGGAATCGAGGGACCCTGCCGTATCCGTGTGGGAGATTGCAGAGCGACGCCTAGAATCATCGACCCCTGCCGACCTGCGACGCGAGAAAGAGCCGTCCTGAGCAGGTCTCGCATCCGTGCGTACACGCCAAACGACTCTATATGGCGCTGCGCCAGCTCAGGCTCCCACAAAAGCGGTGTGTGGTATCTGAATGACGCCCGCCTTGTCCAAGCGCAGAAGGTGTGGCAGCGCTTGCCTCGGATCGAAAAACGACGAGCGCCAAGCAGAGACTGAGAGGCACCACCCAAGCACCCAACGGTGCCATCCCCCGATATCGCACCCTCGGCGGGCAGGTGCAGCATCGCCGAAACT